>CM024753.1:58566376-58766376 GCA_014218235.1 Colocasia esculenta | reverse complement strand
TGCTCTCTCGTTGCCGAGAACGCCTGCTGCCATTACCCCCGCCAAGGACGCCCATTGTCATCGCAGCCGCCGAGGATGCCACAGCCTGCCGCTATCAACGTTGCGGCCACATGTTCTCATCGACGCCACTGCCTCCCCCATCGTCGATAAGCTCTCTCTCTCTCTCTCTCTCCCTCTCTCTCCTCCTCCTCTCTCTCTCTCTCCTCTCTCTCTCTCTCTCTCTCTCTCGTGTGTGTGTGTGTGTGTGGTGTGTGTGTGTGTGGTGTGTGTGTGTGGTGTGTGTGTGTGTGTGTGTGTGTGTGTGTGTGTGTGTGTTGATGCCCCCCCATCCCCCCGTCGTTGTAATCACAGGGATTGTGCTTCCCCTCGACACGCAAACACATACTAAATCTAATAGCATGAAAATATGGATGTGATCGCCACCTAGATAGTTGCCTAATGAGAAGAGAAATGTTTGGGCTAACTACTCTAGGAAAAGGAGAGAGAACGGAGGGTGTACCTTATGTCGCGGCAGTCATGGTTGCCGCGATAGTGCTGATAATGCGTCGCCCTTAGTGGACGCGTCTCCTTGTCGCATCACCCTCCACTGTCGCGTTCTCTTCTGTGCAGGAGATGATGGATGAGACCTTCTTCCCGTCCTCCAGCCGGCTAGAGGATGAGAGCTCCGCGTGGATCTTCGCTTAGGTGCCTACCAAAACAACGAAAAAACAAGAAATAAAACCCTGTTAGACTATATTAAGTGTAGTAGCTATTCTTAAATGCAAGAAAGATGTGGAGCATGGAGGCAACGGACCTGGGGGTGGTTTTTAAACCCCTTTGGGTGTAGGAAAACGTGGGTGTGTGTGCTGAATATGCTCTATCTAAGAACAACATGAAAAATGCATGTAAAAGAAGGGGAAAGGGAAAGGAAGAGGTTGAGCCCCATTAGGGCGACTCCTTGGCATTGTTGCAGCTCAAAGGATCGTCCAAAAAGCTTCAGGAGAGTGCTAGAGTCGCCCTTCTCACGTCCCGAGCTCCATAGATGGTGAAATAGGTGTTTTGGTGAAGAGGGATGTGAGGGAAATGGAGGAAAAGGATGGCTGCGTGGCTAAGTATGGTTGAGGGGAGAATTTGGCAGCCCTTCGGGGTGGTAATGAGGCTCTCCTCATCCTTGAGGAGGGGCCTTGTTTATATAGAGCTTGGAGTGAGAAAAAATGATATTATCTCCTTTTAAATGGCTCAAAAATTAAAATGGGAGATAAAGCCTTATTAAAAACGGATGGAGAGTCCTTAGGAATCCAAAGGAGAGTCCCTAGGGCCGGAATCTCGCCCCAAGGGGTGGAGATAATCCCTAGGGATTAAGCTAGATTCATAAGAGGATAAATAGGGGGCAGTTATGGTGTCCAGAGGGTTCGGCCATTGTCGCGGCGTATCGTAGGGTCGCGACTAAGACGTGACGGGGCGGGGCGACGCGACATTATTACCCACGTGCATGGATAATGCATGGGTTGTCGCGGCAGCCAGAATCGTCGCGACATAGAGACGCGACGCTACGATGCGTCGCGACAATAAATCCGAAATAATCATGAATTATTAGCCAACCACATGATAAGATATGCCTCAAGGACTCTCTCAAAGTGACAATGTGCGGGATTTCAAGGTATTTTAATGGTTTGCTGGGCTCAAAACAAGGCTAATGATGAGCTCAAGGTGAGTGACCAATTAGGGGCCCACTAAGATAACAAGAAATATGGCTTAGCCAATTAGTCAGAACCGGGTGTCTACAGATTGCCCCTCCTTGGCTTCCGCTTTACAGGGAAGCGAAGCGGAAGTGGAGTGGAGGTGTCACGAAGTGACGGCGGAATGGAGATGATGCGGAGTGGATTGAAAAGTGGGAGACAAGGTAAAGAGACAAGGTAAAGAGACACCCTAACTAACAGGCAATTGGAATCTTCGTGAAAGCCCCGAGTCAACTGCTCGAGCAGGATGCCAAGAAGAACACAAGTCTGGACGAGAAGAAGAAAAGAGGAGGACGATCAACCCCTCGATTGAGAGGTACCCTAGCCGATTGGCCTGCAGGTTTCGTTTTGGAAGGACGTGTGCGTGCCAGGCAGGTAACTCATGACTCTGTCCTGGGAGCAGTTCGCGACCAAAACGGATCAAAGGAAAAGGAAAATTTGGATAGGTAATCCAGACAGGGAAGTTCTTGTCATACTGACGGGAACAACTCACTCGGAGACAATCCTTCCGATTCGGAGTGGAATTTGATTTCTTGTTTGGAAGCTGAAGGGTGATTGGGCACTCAACAAAGGCTCATCAACAGTCAGGAATGAGTCAGGGAAGCTCAAAGTCCTACATGATGCATGATGGGCTAAATAAAAGAAATCGTGAAAACGAATGCAAATAAAAGGAGAAAATAAAAAATATATATCAAGGATAATATTGTTAAGCCAAATAAGGACGGGTCAAGAGACTACCCACAACCGCAGTGCAGGCCTGAATCCATCGTCCCTGAACTTAAACAAGTTGACGGCCTATCCAACGATTAACAATGTGCACTTAGATTATCACTATTTTTGGTAGAGGAGAACTCAAATCCCAGAACACATTGAGAACCAGGTGGTCCTTGAAATGATATAATAAGTAGAATATCATATAGTAAATGCAGGGAGTAGGGAAAGAAATACAATACCTGACTTACCTGTGATGAAGTTCCCCTTTTTTTTGTTTCTCTTTGGTTTTTTTTTCTTGATTTTTTTTGTTTTTTTTATGACAAGAAACAAACATAATGAGATAATAAACCCGCAATAATTATAAACAATCCAACAAACAACAATACAGAATACAGACATGAAAACAACCCCTCGGGTAGAGAGGCGACGCCCTGGGTGACTGCGACATAGTCGCGTCGCAACGCCCTGTCGCGACCTGGTCGCGTCAGATCGCGGCATCGTGACTCGGACCGAACCCAGAAAGACCAGGAAACCGGAGTTTACCCTTATCCTAAGACATCTAGACTAACACTAGGACTCCTAAATCTCTTCTAATCTTATCCTAACACCTAGTTTCGGGATTAGAGTAGGAGGGGACCTCTTAAGATTCTATAAATAGAGGGTTTGGGAGTGCTAATCCCGCAGCTAATCTCCTCTCTCCTCTTTTCTTCCAGATTCAAGCTTTTCTCCCCCTCTTTTGCAGACATGAAGAGGAAGCTCTCTGCATTCTAGGAGGATATCCCTCCCTACTCCGGCCCAAAAGCTGCTAGGGACTCATACGCCAATCTGAAGCAACTCTCCGCCATCCCGGGGCACATCTACACGCGCCCGGAGCTCCAAGTAAGTGGCTTTTCTTTTCAAGTTCTGAATTTTCTGCACTATGCTCTGTTTTCCCCTGTTTTGCTCTTCCTTTCTCTTCTTTTCTTCTTCGCTCTTCATGTTTCTTCTTCTATTTCAGATCCTCCCCGGCCAAAGGCGGTTCTCAAAAGTGCCATGGCTGGTGCCCATGCTCGAGCTACTGCCGCCTACGTCCATTGGCCACTTGAAGGAGTGGGGGCTGTCCACCGTCTTTATGCTGGCCAAGAATTACAACAAGATGGTGCATGTGTGGGAAAGTGTCACGGCGATAGCGGAGCTGTGGCATCCGCAAACAAACACATTCGTCTTCTCCGGGTTTGAAGCGACAATCCTTCTGGAGGAGCTGGAGATCATGCTCGGCCTCCCACGCTATCAAAGGGGTGAAAAACCGACAATTTCCTATACAGTGGAGCAAATCAACTCCTGGAGCATCTTGGCGTACATTACCACAAGGAAAACCGACCTCTACTCAATGACGAGTGGTATGCACATCCACCTTCTTCCAATTGCACAGTGGATTACCTCCCAATGCAAGCGGAAGACCAAGAACTACGCTGCCATCGCCAAGGCAGCCGCCATATGCATTTGCGGCATCATACTCTTCCCGGAATCTGATGGCGCCATCTCTTTCGGAAACCTTAGCATTATTGACTCCATTTCTGAAGGTATGAATATTGGGCAAGCTGTCTTGAGTTTCCTCTACGCCGGCCTAACTTCTGTAGCGCTCGAGGGTCCTTTCTATGGGTCGGTTGTCACCCTCGAGTTATGGATGGGAATGCACATCCAATTCCGAGCGGTGGAGGACCTGACCACGGAGTGCAAAACGATGCTGAACCATCCATTGGCGTACGTGGGAGGGCGACTTCACATGATCACTCGAGCTTGGTGCAAAATAGCTCAAGTGAAAGGAATACAAGCATGGCGCAAGTACCTCCGAAATTTGACCGTGGCCGAGTTTGACATGCGCCCCCGATTCATGCACGGCCGGATAATCCACCTCCCCCAATGCACCGGGCTTGCCTTGAGGCTGTTGGGCAACGAAGCATTAGTTTCCTATAACCCGGACCGTTGCTATCTCCAATGTGGTGCAGCTCGGACGGTGGTTCCGATTCTCTCACACTTCCTGCCCATCCAAGAGAGGAGAAGAGGTGATGCACAGGATGAGCACGACATGCGTAGCGCCGTCATCCACTGGGAGGGATGCGCGATGAGCCTGATTCAAGCCGAGGTAGAAGAAGACGAAGATGTGATCAGAGAATACATCGAAGCTTTGAAGAAAATTCAGCCAGCGGCCGGGATCATTTGATTTGATTTACTTTGATTTGTAGACAAGATGGTAGCTAGGAAAGGATCCGATAGCATTATTTGATTATTAGAGCATGTAATGACTCGGGTTTGAATGAATAAAACTGAATTTTTTTTTCTGCAAACGCAAAAGGCTATGTTGATGATGCGACGTAAGGGGTGTCGCCTTAATGTCGCGGCCGACCGGGGCGTCGCGATTATGTAGCAACGGCCCTGGGTGACGCGACATTAACGCGACCGCCCGCTACGTCGCGTCAAGAACCGACCCATTCAAAACCCAAAATGGCTCTTCCTCTTCCCCCTTCCGGCTTTCAAAAATCCCCAAACTCCCGAACCTTCAAATCTTCTTGCAACCCCTCGCCCTTAACACTTTCTTGACCCTCTCCTCACCTCCGATCGATCCGAAGATGAAATGGAAAGTGGGAAGAACACCGGTGAGGGTTCGTCCCGGAGGAAGCGACAGGCGGAGCGTCGGAGCTCTCGGCGCAGGGTAGAGGA
Organism: Colocasia esculenta; assembly: GCA_014218235.1. Lineage (NCBI taxonomy): Eukaryota > Viridiplantae > Streptophyta > Magnoliopsida > Alismatales > Araceae > Colocasia > Colocasia esculenta. The sequence goes on along the minus strand of CM024753.1, from coordinate 58,761,244 downwards.
TCCTCCGGTCGAGGAGGAAGCACCCGAGGTCGCGATGGCAGAGGAAGAGGAGGTGAATGCTCCGGCCATGAACGTGGAGGAGGAGTGGAAGAAAAGGGCCAAGGCCATGAAATTGGTAAGTAACTCAACCCTAAAACCTTGCATGAACATGGAATGGTGGTAGACGGAGCCCCTAGAGGGCATATGTAAGGCAAAAAAAGCCCAAGGAAAAGAGGATCAAACAAAGGAGGCACCGGCCAGTTTGGTTCTAATATGCGTCGGCCCGACCTGCCGCGACATTGTGTCGCGGTGGGGCGGGGCGTCGCGATCATGTCGCGGCGCTTGTGGCCGACGCGATCTTATCGGCCTTTATGACGATATGGTCGCGGTGCCCCGCACTGGGTGAGAGCGGCTGCCAGGCCTCCGCGATGGAATGCATCTGCAGGGTGAGATGAGAGTGTCTTTGCAGTGATGGATTCCCCCCTTTCCAGGATGAGGGCGGATCCAGCCCTTACTCAGGCTCTGCAGAGCAGGTGGGATGCGGAGGCGACCGCCTTCGTATTCCCATGGGGACACATGATCCCCAGCCTCGAGGATGTGAGCCGGATCACGGGGCTCAGGATCTATGGGCGGGCTGTGAGCGGATACACCTACCCCTGTTACCATGACCTGGCTGAGAGACTGTTAGAGCTACCCGTGGAGCGTAGGTCTTCCTTAGTTCCTAGGGTACCCCTCCAGGAGAGCCTAGGTTTGTTTGATGTAGGGAAGGTAGTGGGGGAGAGCGACGACGAGCACCTAGATAGGCTGACCCGAGTTAGCAGGAGGGAGCTGGCGAGTGAGCCCGGGGCGCAGGCAGACTTAGACCTACGTCGTTTCCTCGTGCTCTTCCTTGGCAGACTTCTATTTGCCACGAGGGGCGACGCAGTCCACTGTCGCTTCCTGCCGCTGCTAGAGGACCTGAGTGAGGCAGGGGGGTATGCCTGGGGAGCAGCCTTCCTAGCACATCAGTTTGACAATTTGGGTGCCTCGGAGCGGCAGACTTCGATCAGCGGATTCTTCCCCTTCCTCCAGGTACGCACATGCTCCTTAACCCTTGATTTGAACCGCACCTTGCCATAAACTGCCATCTAACTTGATTCTCATCTTGCAGGTCTGAGCCTATCTACACCTCCCAGCTTTGGGGAGAGGAGAGCTTACACGGCCGGGTCTGGTACCCATTGCACGCCGTTGGGATCCCATATGGGATTCCCGCAGCCTCGGGGACCAGCTCGAGCGACTTCAGGAGGCCATAGACAGCTACCCCTACTTGGATGTAAGTACCCTTAACCTTTCCTTTTGCATTAATTACTCGCTTGATTTAATTGCTTGATGACTGATCGATCTGCTTTTTCTGCAGGTGTTTGGCAGCCATATCTGGGGGAGAGTGATGAGACACACCCTGGTTGGTGCAGGCCACCCCTACTTTAGTAGGTCAGTGTGGTTGCATGCACTCAACCTCGTGTGCTACCTCTTCACCTGTTCCTTTGCCAGCGCTCCCTCGGGCTTCGACAGAGTGCCGTGGAGTTCCCCGTCAGGGACCATTTCCGCCGCCGACCGGGTCAGAGCTTCCGGGGGCTTCATGACACACAGATTGGTGCGAGCGGGCGAAGGAACAGATCAGTAACTGGGAGTGCAAAGGAAAGGCCGTCAAGTCCGACGCGACCACCGATGATGCCTACCTCCAGGCATACGCCTTGAAGTATGGGTAAGTTATCAGAGCGCCCGACACCAGGTAAAAACTCCTAAACCACGACTCAGTGAATTTCCAGATTTATGGAATTGAGCTGATGATTTGACAATGCATTGCAGGTGGATACAACTGGCGAGATTGCATCACTCCGAGCCTTACTTCACTCGGCGGTGCAAGATCGGGAGGCGCGCAGAGGCAGACTGCGGAGTTGGTAAGTACCACCCCCCCAACTTCCAACTTATTTAATTTAGCAGATTTGGAAACTGACATGTGCTTTTGTGCGCAGCGGAGTGAGTTGGAGAGAGTGAGGAGCACCGAGCAGGCGGTGCTTCCTCTTCTCGAGGTGCAGAGGGCTCTCCATCACTTCTGGAGGCTCGACTGGCGGGGGGGCTGAGGGCTGAGAGGCTCAGAGGCACCTGGAGGAGCGGGTAAGTACAATGGAATTCCTGATTGATTATTTTTAGCAATTGATTATTGATTGATTTTTCTGATGCAGGAGAGAGATTTGCAGCTCACCACGGGGCATGCCATGGAGCTCCAGGGTGAGAGAGACCGGCTCCGAGGGGAGGTCCAGACCGCTCGCGGTGAGAGGGACCAGCTGCGCATCCGGGCGGAGGCGGCTGAGGCGTAGGTCGCGGAGGCGACGAAGGAGCTGGCGGTGCTGCGGGTGCAGAGGCCGCCCGAAGACCAGGAGGAGGTCACCCGACTGTGCGCGGAGCTACTGGCGTAGCAGGAGGTGGCGCGGAGCCTCTAGCAGATCGTGACGGACATAGGCCGTTCACGTAGCAGGAGCAGGAGCGGGGCGAGTGTCAGCAGGGCGACCGGCGCCTCCGTAGGACAGTATTTAGCAGGTTCCTCCAGCCGGCGGAGGAGCGAGGAGGAGGAGAGGCGCCGCCAGGGCGAGGGTAGCGCCCAGAGCGGGCAGAGGTGGTGGCGAGATGCTGCCACCTCCAGATAGGCAGGAGGGATCCGGGAGAGTGGTGGTGGACAGTGAGGAGATATGTGAGCCACCTCCCCATCTTTTGTACATATTGTTCATACTTAGTGGAAGTTTACTTTTGTGTCAATTGCTTATGGGATGATGGTTTATTTATTGACACGAGTGTGAAATAAGATTTGAACACGGAGAGAGAGAGAAGAGAGGCAGAGAACACTGAGTACGGCGCTGCACGTCTCTTGAAATTACCTGTCCCTACACACTTAGCAAAACAGGTTAGATCTGCTCTTTGGCTCGGCCCCTTGTGTTTAGATAAACATGAATGTGACTTTATATTTTTCAAGGACTGAGTCTTGTTAAATAGGGGGAGAAAAATATCATGCATGCTAAAGAAAGCGTATGTTACACACATTCTTTTTGGATTTTTGAGATTTTCTGATTTTGATTTTTTTAGATTTTTAGATTTCTATTTTTTTTTTGGATTTTTAAGATTTCTATTTTTTGGACTTTTTGAGATTTCGTATTTTTTTTGAATTTTTGAAATTCTGATTGTTTTTTAATTTTTAAGATTTCTATTTTTTGAATTGAATTTTGAAATTTTGATTTTTTTTATTATTTTGAGATTTCTATTTTTTTTTGAATTTGAGATTCTGATTTTTTGATTTTTTTAGTTTCCATTTTTTTTTGGATTTTTTAGATTTCTATTTTTTTTAAAATTTTGAGATTTCTATTTTTTTTTTGGATTTTTGAGATTTCTGATAACAACACTCCTTGCGCTTTTTGAGTAACTGGCCATGGATCCCCCCCCATCTCTCGTTTGGTGAATGGCATCTATGTGCGGCGTGCATTTATCCTTGGCTTACTAAGGCTTCTTGCCCCTTGAATATGGATGTTCTAACACAGCCCAGGTGTGTGAGTCCTTCGGTCTTCTAGGGAGAATAAGAAGATTAATAATGAGACAAGACTTGGTTTCGGGGTCGGGTTTACTGGCTTGTAAGATTTGCAATGGGTATGTCACATGTGGAATTCGTCTGTTGTCCAGGGACTTTTAAGGTCATTGCTCCTTTTTTGAATTGGGGGCATGCGTGCGACCGGGCTCAAGGACGTCCCGCGGGGAAACTGTACTGCCACTCTTTGACATGCCCCTATTTCCTTATCATTCTCTTTCGCTATTTCATCATTTCTTCTTCTTCTTCTTTTTTCTTTTGAGCTGACCGTCCCTATTTGAGACTTCATTCACATGGTCTGTACCGTTTGCTGATCTACAAGCTAGTTCTCCCTTGTCCCTAGACCTTGTCCGAGTGAGAAGAGAATTGACCTCTGACTCCCTACACAAAGGCTAAGCAAGAACGACATAGGAAGGGGAAATGACCTTTGGTCGTCGTGTTGTGTGTGTGGCCGAACATAAAGGTTATTTACCAAAATGAGAAGAAAATGAGACACATGGCCAAAAACATTGTTTTGCGGAGCGGTGTTGTCATCAAAATTTGTTAGGGGTAGAATCTTTTAAGATACAGCCCATTCCATGGGTGAGAGCTCCTCACCATCGGCGTTAACTAGCCTATACGCGTTCCCGGGGTACACTTCCCTGACGACGTACGGTCCTTCCCAGTTTGCTGATAATTTGGACCTTGGACCTCCAGGTTTTATGAAAACTCGCTTCAAGACCATGTCTCCTTGTTGAAATTTTCGCTCAATCACTTTCTTTTGAAAGAACCTTGAGAGTCCATTCTGATATGAAATAACATGATCGACTGCAGCTAAGCGCCGTTCGTCTAAGAGTTCCAACTGTGTAAGTAGCGCCTCCCGATGTTCATCAGGATTAAGTTCCTTATCTAACTGAACTCTTAGCGAAGGAATGAGGATCTCATGTGACACACCCGCCTCCATCCCATAAGTAAGCGAGAAAGGAGTTTGCCTAGTGGGCGTGCGGACAGAGGTACGGTAGGCCCAAGAAGCCTCAACTAATTTCTCAGGCCAATCAACAAATTTATTAGACTCACAAGTTTTCTTTAAGATTTTCAAAAGTGTTTTGTTTGTGGCTTCGGCCTGGCCGTTGCCTTAAGGATAGTAAGGAGACGAATGATGCAAAGAAATATTAAACTTCTTACAGAGGTCTTGAAGATCTTGTGATATGAATTGAGGCCCATTGTCGGTGACGAGGCTGCTTGGCACTCCGAACCGTGCGATAATATTCCTCATGATGAATCTGCACACAGTTGAACCTTTGATCTCTGCAAATGCTTCAGCTTCGCCCCATTTAGTGAAATACTCAGTAGCAGTGAGGATGAAAGATTTTTGTTTTACCTGAGCATTAGGATCACCAAGAGGCCCGATGATATCAAAGGCCCACATGGAGAAAGGCCAAGGAGAAGATAGTGGATGTAGAGAGGAGGAGGGAGCATGGATTTTATCGGCATGGACTTGGCATTTGACGCACCTACGAACGTAGGTGGCGCAATCTTCTTCTAGGGTTGGCCAGTATAGCCCTGCCTAAGAATCTTTTTAGCCAACATCTGGCTATTCACATGCCCTCCACACTCGCTGGAATGGGATCCTTCCACAATCTTCCAAGCTTCTTCATCTGTCACACATCGGAGGAGCATTTCATTCAGAGCGCGTCTGTAGAGAACTTCACCAATTAGGGTATACCTCAATGCTGCTCTACGGATAGCTCTCTTGTCCTCCATTTCAGCCTCTTCTGGGAAGGTGTCGTCTCGGAAATATAGCTCAATTTCATGGTACCACGGCCTTTCTTCTTCTACCATTTCTCCTAGCTCCACAAGCAATAACTCCTTTGCTTCTTTTCTCTTTGCCTTCAAAACTAGAGAGCTCCTAAGGTTAACGAACCAAGGGTCCTGAGTGGAGGGAGCCTCTAACCTTTGAACGGTGATTGTCTCAGCACTGCGGCTGAGAGGGAAGGAGAGAGAGGAGGCCAGGGATGCGAGGGCATCGGCCAGGATATTTTGAGAGCGAGGAGTATGAATGTAGATGAGTTGACGGAATTGCTTGGCTAGGAGAGTGACCAGATCTTGATAGGGCTTGAGTTTAGGGTCACGAGTGCGATAGGTAGAAAGGACTTGCCGAAGGACGAGCTGAGAGTCTCCTATAATCTTGAGATGACGCACGCCTAAGAGATAGGCGAGCTTAAGACCGGCAAGGAGAGCCTCATACTCGGAGATGTTGTTGGTGGCATGGAATTGAAGCTGATAAGCTAGAGGAATGGTGATCCCTTCTGGGGTGAGCAAGACAGCACCTATGCCCCGTCCCCTAGAATTGAGAGCCCCATCAAAATGGAGCGACCAGAAGGGATCGCGAGAAATGAGTGACAGATTTTCATCGGGGAATTCCTCTTGAACCATGTCACTATGGGGAAGAGGAAGGTGAGCAAGGTGCTCAGCAATGGCATACCCTTTTATGGCTTTCTCAACTATGAAGGAAATATCAAATTGGGAGAGGAAGCTTTGCCAGCCTGCCAATCTATCGGCAAGGACTGGCTTCTCAAGGAGATACCTAATAGGATCCATTCTAGAAATCAAACTCACCTTGTGAGCTAGGAAGTAGTGCTTCAATTTCTGCACTACCCAAACTAGCGCTGCACATGTTTTCTCCAATGTGGTGAGCTTGATCTCGGAGGGATTGAAGAGCCTAGATAGGTAATTGACTGCCCTTTCTTTGCCAGATTCATCATGCTGAGCAAGGACAGCTCCTAGGGAGTCCTCAATAGTTGACAGATACAGGATCAAGGGTTTCCCAGGGATGGGCGCCTGAAGCACGGGAGGATTCATAAGGTAACTTTTGAGCTCATCAAAGGCCTCTTGGCACTTAGTATTCCATTCAAAGCTGACTCCTCCTCTCAACAGTTCATAGAAAGGACGGCACCTTTGAGAGTGCTGAGATATAAATCTCCTTATGAACTAGAGCCGACCAATCAAACCTCGGAGCTCAGACATGTTCTTGGGAGGAGGCATTTCATTTATCGCCTTGGCCTTGTGCGGGTCTATTTGAATCTCCCATTTGCTAACTATAAAACCTAAAAGCTTGCCCGAAGAAACCCCGAACACGCACTTCTTTGGATTCATCTTTAATTGATACTCTTGTGCGCGGCGGAATACCCTGGCAAGCACGGAAGAGTGTTCTCTTCTGGTCCGAGACTTCACCACGATATCATCCACGTAGACTTCGACATCAATATGAATCATGTCGTGGAAGATAGCTAGCATTGCTCTTTGATAAGTGGCGCCGGCATTCTTTAGCCCAAACGGCATGACCAAATAGCAATATGTTCCCCATGGGGTGGTGAAGGAGGTTTTCTCTTGATCCTCCGGGGCTAGACGAATTTGATTGTAGCCTGAATACCCGTCCATGAATGATAGAGTTTCGAACCCTGCAATATTATCAATCAGAACATCCAAGTGAGGTAGGGGGAAATCGTCTTTAGGACATGCCTTGTTCAAGTCCCGGAAGTCTATGCAGATCCGCACTCTTCCGTCCTTTTTCATGACCGGGACGATGTTCGCCACCCACAATGGATAGAGGACTACACGGATGAACTTAGCCTTGTGTAGTTTATCAATTTCCTCTTTCATTTTCAAAGAGATGTGGGGGAGGAACCTCCTCAACTTTTGTTTGACGGCAACTGCCCCTGGCTTCAAGATCAGCCTGTGTTCCACCAAATCAGGGTCAATGCCGGGCATGTCATCGTAGGACCAGGCAAAGGAATCTTTAAACTCCCTCAACATTTCTATGAGTGCTTCTTCTTCTTCGGGAGGGAGGCTAGAAGCTATGGTTAAGAGCCTGGGGTCCTCTTCAGTCCCCACATTTACCTCTTTAGTGGGCTCATCGACCGCTGAGGTAGGTTCATCGAATCTCCTCATACCACTAGCATATGCCTCAGCAACATCCTCTATCTCATAATCTTTCTCATCTAATGGGTCTCCTTTGGCTACGATTTCATAAATTCCGAAACCATCATCTAGCCCTTCCTCTATATGTAGATCCTCCAAGTTCAAAACCACTGCCTCCTGGACGAACTCTTCGACAGCTAGAAGAGCGCCACACCTTTGAACTAGGTCAAGCAGATACCTTCGGGGTATGCCATTACCCATCTTCTTCCTAGATGGGGACGAGGACTTGCTAGATTCTACCCCCGATTCTAAACGAAGCCCAATATTTACAGGAGGTTCTGGAGGAGTGTCCAGAGGTTTATTGGAATGAGCAGAAAAAGGTGCGGCAGGGCCGCGAGGGTCCTCCGATGGGACTGGAGGAAGAGGCGGGCCACCTGAGCTCAGGGTGCCGGCCGCAGGAATGAGGCGCAGGGGAACAGAAGGCCCCTCACCCAGAATGTCCAACGTGACCATGTTGGTCGGTCAGACGAAAGCACGGTTTGCACAGAAAGAGGAGAAAGGCGGGGATCGTCGCCTGAGAGGAGAGGAGGAGTGCAGAGTGACGAGGATCGCCGTTGAAGCAGGAGAGCAGGAGTGCGGGGTGACGGGGATCGCCATCGGAGCGGAGGACAAAGCAGGGATGACGGGGATCACCGTCAAAGGAGCAGGGGAAATCAACAGCTGGAGGCAGAAAGCAGGGAGAAAAGAGTAGAAAGACGGAGATCACCGTCTGATGGACAGTGAAGGAGAGAACGGGGATCACCGTTCGAAGAAAGGGGAGGAGGAAGATGGGGATCGCCGTCTGAAGAAAGAGGAGAGAAGATGAATGGGGGGACACACATATTTTTGGATTTTTTGGATTTTCTATTTTTTGGATTTTCTAATTTTCTATATTTTTTGGATTTTTTTGTGTTTTTTTTAGATTTTTTTTGTTTTATTTGATGAAAGGAACTATATTACATAAAGAGGCTCTGGGAGAAAGACAGAACTGAGCCATCAAAGAAAATGGTGAAAAGGGGTGAAGGGCGAATCAATGCTTCAACGGCATCAGGAGAGAATTGAATAATAAGGGGGGGAGACGAAGGAATAACTTCAAAATTAGAAACAAGTATGGATGAAATAAGATGAATGGGAGGCTGGGAAAACCCTGGCCGGAGCTCCTTTGCTGAAACGGTCGAATTGGTTGGTTGACTTTCCTCACCAAATCCAAGCAACTGTCACTTAGTGGTGGTTGCTGATGCTGACAGTACTGCTACTTGCGGCACATCTTCTTTGTTGAACAGGAGATTGACTGCAGAAACAAGGTCTTCTAATTCTGACTCTTCTGCCCCAGCTTCCGGTTCTTCAAACAGTAAACCAACTGATGAGATGACATCTTCCTGATCTGGGTCCTCTGTGCCTGCCTCGGCTCTCTTCTTCTTATTGAGCCGCTGCTCTTCTAAGGACTGATAAGCTGATTTTAGCGCCTCTGTAGTCGTGTTGTATCCGGGCTGCACGATCCCCCTGACGAAGTGTTCATATAAAGACCAGGTAGGTGGGCCGTGGTCTGATTGTGAAGGAAGAGAGAAAGCAGCCCATTCTGAGTATCCCAGGCCATGTTTTGTGAATTTCTTAGTGCTAGCCACAGTCTTGGTTCGCCCTTGGAGATGGGCACCCAGGCCTTTTCCTGACTGATAACCCAGTCTAAACATGATGTTCCACCCCTTTGCATTTGTGCTCACATCTCTCCTGACTGCCACTACAGGGGGAGATCCAATTGGGCGATTTGAAGAGAATGTATAGGCCCAAGTATAGTTGACGTCGAGCACAGAGATAACAGGCTTATTGGATGGCCATACTGATGGCAGCACCCTCTCAACTGCTTCTACTGTATGTGTTGTTGCCATGCTCTTTACTTTGACTATTCACCCTTGGAAGGGAATTTCAGACACTGATGTGCTGTGGACGGCACTGCCCCTAATGATTCAATCCATGGGCACCCTAAGATGGCCTTATAAGTATGATCAATGTTCAATACATAGAACTCCACTGACATGGCTAATGGCCCCAATTCCGCTTGTAATGTGATGATTCCGTGGCAAGCACGTCGTGAATTGTCATAAGCAACGATGGTGGTGGGGGTAGGCTGCAATTGACGCTCTGATATGTTGCATGCTCTAAGGGTGCTTATTGGACACACATTAATGGAAGCTCCCGTATCCACTAGAGCTGCATCGATGGCCACTTTGTTTATGGTGAGTGTCACACATAAGGGCATTTTTCTGGCTTCTGGGGCAGCCAACTCACCATCCGAGAAGGTAATATTGGGTCCTTTGTTTACAATTGAGAGCACTGAAGGCAGATTATCTGGGTTCATGTCTTCATTGACCATGACTCTTTACAGAAAGGCCCTTAGGGCGTCTTGGTGAGTCTGCGATCTTTTGATTAACTCTAGTATGGAAATCTTGACGGGGGTTTGATCCAAATGCTTCAGGATATCATATTGGGTCCCCAGGATCAGATCGATTTCTTCCATATCTTGCTGCTGCTGATTGTTGGCTTGTTGGGCCGATTGACCTGCCATGGACACGGACGCGTTAGGGTACATCCGATGGAACATTCGCCCGCTCCGGAGGGCAAGATTATGGTGGAGTGGAGGGGTTGCGGTGTCAAGGATAGAAGGGTTGGCTAGTAAGGGCACTAGCGCAGGGGAGAAAGGGATGGTGCTGGGAGGATGGTTAATGAGTGACGTGACAGGGGATAGGATGGCGAGGTGACGGTAGCGACGTGGGGTGTGAAGGAAGGAGGTACAGTTGATGCAGGCGCGGGGTAGTGGGTGTGACGTGGGAAATTACCAGAAGCTGGCCTACTTCATGTTCATTATCAAAGGCTCACTGAGCATCTGGCGGAGGATGGTGGATGATAGGGTTAACATGTGCGGGTGGAGGAGGTGGTGGAGCTGGCTGGGGGTTTGGAGCAGGCTGATGTTGTGGCATGGGGTTGCGGATTATGCCTAGGTCATTCGCCGGCTGCTGCGGCTGTTGTTGTTGCTGGTATTGCTGCTGGAAGGGTTGGTACTGCTGTTGCTGTTGCTGTTGCTGCTGTGGCTGCTGTCGCCTCTGCTGTTGCTGTTGTTGCCTCTGGCCCTGCTGGTCCCTCAGGGTTTGGATTAGCCTGTTCATCTCTGCCCAGTCAATTTGGTTCTGCTCATGGAGGTCATATATCATATCTCAGAATTGAAAACAATCCGCCACATTATGGCCTGGATGGCGGTGATAGACACAGTACTTTGTTTGATCAGCCGCCATATTCCAATTTGCCTCCTCAGGAGGGAGTCTTAGGGCATTCAGGGACATGAGGGCTGCAAAGACATCGGCCAGAGATTCGGGCAAAGGAGGGTATTGGGCTCTTTTGGGTCCATTGGGCTTTCTAGGGGCATAGCCATTTTGCAGTGGAGGGACTTGGGAGTACTGGCGCTGATCTTGTGGAGGGTTTTGTCCTTGGGGAGGTGGCTGTCTATTGTTGTTGTTGTTCCATGGCTGTTGGGCTTGCTGGGTGTAGGGAGACCTACCTACCGGGCCTTGGGGATTACTAACTGCACCCACCTGTTCATTAGTTTGGACCCCCTCGGTGACTGGGTGTAAGACCCTCGAATTTCCGTCGCATTATTTGTATTTATGTGTGTATATTTATGCTTGTGTATGTATGTACATATTTACGTACGCATTAATTAGTATAATTACGTGTGCATGTGTTTATATTAAATATAAATAATGTATGTATTGCATGGTGATAGTATGGATATAATACCGTATACATATTGCATGTATATATGCATGGTATGCTTGGTTTTCTGCATAATTTAGAGTTCTGGCCGAAGGCCATCTTGGCGTCAACCCCAGGCCGTTTAGCTGGTGTCAGCGTCCAGACATGGATGCCAACACTCATCCTGGCGTCCAGCGATATGGACGCCAATCTCTCTGGCCTGCATGCGCAGCAGAGCTGCAAACTTCTGAAACAAGGTAAGCCAACCATTGGGGATGTCCCAACGGCTCTGAAGACTGTCAAATCACATGGTGAGTGGGAGAGAGACTCTCCTTATGTCTGAACCCGAAATGGCCTCTCCCCACTCCTCACTTCACCTTGCAAGAGGAGAAAAAGAGAAAAAAAAAACCCTAGAGAGAAAACTGTGAGAAAACCCCCTCTTAGCACCCACAAATCCGACCCCCTGGAGCTTGATCCGGCGTTCCACTGCTTCAAGAAGGTAGCTGGATCAAAGGAGGAGGCTTCCCCGACATCCCCTTGGCGTGGAGATCATCCAGGAGCCCGGAGGAGAGATCAATTGGAGGGAGTTCTGCACTTCTTGGGACAGCCCAAGGAGGGCTTCACCAACACCCTAAACCCTTTGGAAGAATTTTTAAAAGGCAAGTGACCTATCCATGATGTCCCCGTATGAGTCTAGGTCGGTTTTGCTATTTTTATGGATTTTTCCTCGAGTCCTAGACCCTCCCATTCACCCAAGTTTGAGAGGTCGGGTCTGTGTTTCTGCACAGACCTGATTCGACGGCAAGGTCCATGGACGCCCATATCATGCTTGGCGTCCATCGGCCATGCCGCTGACCCTGAGTCAGCGGCCAGAGATCGCCGCCAAGTTCCTCTGGACAGAACAGTGAACTGTTCTGCCCTTCCTTTACATTAATTTCGGTATGGTTTCCGTGATGAGGATATATGGTAATCCTATACTCTATGTATATAGTCAATTGTGGTGTGTGGATGATTGTGGTGTGTGATGGTGAATGTAGGAAATATTGTATCCTATGAATTGTGAGCATGACTTGTTAACGATCTTGTCAAATTTATGTTTCATGATTAGGATTAGTATAATGCCTTGGTTTTGGTCTGATCATGAAGATTAGTGGATCAGTATATGTGTTTGCAATTTTGGTAAATTATCCATGCTTGTGTAATTTGCTAATAAATCCGGTTCGGTAAAATAAAAGCATACAAGAAAGATTGTGATGATTATCTATAGAGGTATGATTTAGGGTAATCTTGTATTCTCAAATCATGCATATGTTAGTAGCCTCTGTTTAAAACAGTAAGTGGCAAATTGCAAGACGTGTTAAACCCCATGTTAACTTAAGATGTGAATAGTATGCTAATTAGGTGTTTTATTTTCTGTAAATTCTATTTAGCTCAGAAAAATCTGAAAATTTGAGTGTATGATCTTGAACCCGAAAACAGCATGTGGTTAAAATTTCAGGTCATTTGGATCAGTAAATAAAAGTTATGTATTTTCATGTGAAATGTGATAATCTACGTGTATTATCGTAATGTGATTAGTTATTGTCTAAAACCAACTTGATCGGTGAAATTACTGTGTGCTAAGCTCTTGAAATTCTGTAGTACCATGTTAGGAAAAAATAGAGATATTAATGTGAGTGAGAAAGTGAATGTGATGAAAAGTGTGAAGTGTAAAACCATGTGTAAAACGGTAAATGTGTAAATGTGTAACTGTGCCAATGTGACACTGCTTCCGTAGAGGGCAGTGGAGCTGTATCAGGGAAAAGTCCCCCTGAGAAAGTTCATTGTGTAAGTGACCCTAAGGGCATTAGGGGGAAATCCTGGAGGTGGACAAGTACCACTGGTTAGGGTGGAGACTTGTTCTCCCGGTCTGCGCAGTCCAAGAGTCGCCATTGGAATGCCTAGATGGCGTCTATGTGTAATGTGATGTGTATATGTCCTTCTTTGGTGGTTTGGACTATGTGTCACGGCACCTAAAATGTGTAATGTGAAATGTGTAATGTGTATGTGTCCATGTGTAAATGTGTAAGTGACAATGTGAATGTGTATGTGTAAAGTGAACCATGTGAAAGAGGAAATTGTGTAAAGAAAATGTGAAACTAAAGATGTGAAAATGTGTTATTGAAAACCATGTGAGACAAATCTGAAATCATGTGAAATCAGTGAATTTATGTTATTATCATCATGTTATTATGTGCAAAGATGTTAGAATCCATGTTAGGGATAATTGGTGAAAACGGGCAAAAGATAGCATGATTGTTTGAACACATGATATGTTTTATGCAATATTGTAGCTTTCATGTATAGGTTTACAGCCGTTAAACCATGTGAAATCAGCAACCTAAAGCATGTGAAAAGGTTATGTATGCACTTAAGGACATGTGAAATCCATGCTAGTTGTGTTCCCCTTTCATGTATGTAAAATGTTCATGTTGGTAGCTCTCATGTCTTAGTTCTTTAAAGATTAAAGTTTCATGAGTAAATTGAATAGAGAGCATGTGATAGGTGAATTTTATTCTTAGAAATCTGAAAGCATGATCCATGTATAAAATTGTAAAACTTCATGATAGGTTGAAACTTTGAATTGACTAGCATGCCATGTGTTGCAAATTGTAAATGTGCATGTAGAAACCACTAGGACTTGTACGTGTATATCATGAGTGTGTTGCTTGCTGAGTCCTTGGACTCACTCCTTGCTTCGGCGTACAGGTGTAGTTGGTGACGTGGCACCTTTGGAGGAGGCAGGAGACGGACTCCGAGCGCGGAGACTAGCTTTGGAGTTTCTTTGAGATTGTGTATTTCATAAGTATGTAATTTGAACATTGTATTAGAGTATTATGAAAAGGATGTATAAGTGTGGACAATTTGTATTTTATTTCAGCAATTTAAATTATGTGGACCTTTAGTTCTTTTATGTTAATGCGAATTGCATGTATGTTTAATGTGGATGATGAATGAATGGAGACAGTTGTCTTTTACTTCCGCTACTCTGTTGTATATTCGCGTGTATCTCAGCTGTATGTATCGTTTGGGTAAATGTCCCACTGTGAGGACTCTTGCTATACCGACGTGGGTTGGTATAACCGTACCGATATAATGAGGGCCGTCACAGAGATTGGTATCAGAGCGACCGGTTGAGATTGCACATGAATATACCTAAGTCATCATCCCCATTGCATGCTAAGTATGTCCACATGTGTAGAAAACACTAATAAGGAGTGAAAGATAGATAAGAAAATGGTTAGAAAACTTAGTAACCTAGCTCTAATGGTGGCTGAAATTTTATTACAGCCATGGCTTCCCGTGGACGACGTGGAGGTGTGCCAGCTCGCGACGACGAGCAGAGGCGTGAGGAGCAGGCGGAGCAGCAGGCCCCGGCACCACGAGGCCCTGTGCTTCCCCCACCACCGCCAGTGGACTATGGAGTATTCATGCAAGGTCTGGTGCAAGCCATGCAGACGCAGGCTCACACCCAGCAGCACTCCAGGCCCAGTTGGAGGCCCAGGTAGAATAATGAAACAACCTAGTAGTTTGCTATTTAAATTGCATGATATTGTGTTTATTGTATATTGTTATTGTTTAATGTAGCAGGCTCAGGCCCCAGCTCAGGACCATGGTGGACCTTCCATCATGGAGCGATTCAAGAGGATGACCCCACCCTCTTTTAAGGGGGAGAGTGATCCGCTAATGGCAGAAAGCTGGATGAGGGAGACAGAGAAAATCTTCCGAGCTATCAGGTGTCCTGATGAGGACAAGGTGACATTAGCCACCTACATGCTACAGGTATGCTTTAGTTTATGCTTGTATGTTGTTTGTCAAGTTAGAATTTGTTAGTTGGTGCTTATGAAGGTGTATTGCAGGAGAGAGCTGATGTATGGTGGTCCTCCCTACTACGTACACGCTTTGAGGACGGAGCAGTAGACGTGGCGTGGGACGCGTTCGTGAGGCTCTTCCGAGCCAAGTTCGTCCCAGAGCATATCCAGGACAAGATGGAGCAAGAATTCCTTTCCCTGACGCAAGGATCAATGACCGTCCTGGAATACGAGGCAAGGTTTTCTGAACTTTCTAAATATGCACCGCATATAGTAGAGGATGAGCGCAGGAAGACCAAGAAATTCGTGATGGGTCTCAAACCATCACTGAGGACGAGACTCGTGGCGTTCGACCACCGCACGCTAGACGAGGCCCTCAGCGCAGCCTGCAGACAGGAGGGAGAAATGGAGCAATATCTGGAGGAGAAGAAGGCTTCGCAGAAGAGGCCGGCAGCGACATTCCAGCGGCAGGATAAAAGGAAAACGGTGTACCAGACACCGCAGAAACCAATGACAGTCAGCAACTCTCAGGTACCTTCTGTACGTTCCCCCGGTGCGAAGAAAGAGTGTCCCCATTGTGGGAAGACACATGGTGGGTCCGAGTGTTGGTTAGTAGCGGGTAGATGCTTAAAGTGTGGGAGCAGCGACCACAAGATCAAAGATTGCCCAAGACTTCAGCAGGGAGCTCAGCGTGGAGCGCCAGTACCAGCAGTAGCGGCAGCCGCGCCAGCTACAGGAAGACCAGGAAGGCCTCGAGCCCCAGCTCGAGTGTTTGCTTTAGCTCGCGAGGACGCCGAGCAGGCGGAGCATGTCACCGAAGGTACAGTTTTGCTTTTCGGTGTGCACGCTCGGGTTTTGTTTGATACGGGTGCTACTCACTCGTTCATTTCCGAGCGGTTCGCTAGGCAGTTAGCCCTAGAGTCAGGCATAGAGTCTGAGGAGTTAGAGGTCCCTTTGTCTGTGCACACCCCTGCGGGTACGGTATCGACTAGGAAGTGCATTCCGTCGTTACCTGTGTGCATTGAGGATAGATTCCTAGATGGGTGTTTCTTCTTGCTAAAGATGAAGGACTATGATTGTATTCTTGGTCTGGATTGGCTAGAGGAGCACTATGCGTTAGTGGATTGTCGTAGGAAGAAGATTGTTTTCCGCATTCCTGGTGAGGACGAGTTCTCTCATCCCTTGCCAAAGAACTTAGCGGGAAAGTTAGTTATCTCTGCCATGAAGGCGATGCGCATGGTGAACAAGGGTTGTGACGCATTTCTTGCCAGCGTTATGCTAGTACCCGATGCTGGTTCGTCACTGACTCTTGCAGAGATCGATGTGGTGCAGGAGTTTCCAGATGTCTTTCCCGATGACTTGTCTGGATTGCCACCGGATAGGGAGATAGAGTTCACTATAGAGTTGCTTCCAGGCACCTCTCCTATCTCGAAGGCCCCATATCGGATGGCCCTGCAGAATTAGCCGAGTTGAGGAAGCAATTGCAAGAATTGCTTGATAAGGGATTCATTCGCCCTAGTGTTTCCCCTTGGGGCGCACCTGTATTATTCGTCAAGAAGAAAGACGGGTCACTTAGGTTGTGCATTGATTATAGGAAGTTGAACCAAGTGACTGTGAAGAACAGGTATCCCTTACCTCGGATTGATGATCTGTTTGACCAGTTGCAGAGGCATCAGTCTTTTCCAAGATTGACTTGCGATCTGGTTATCATCAGTTGAGGATTAGGAGTGAGGATGTGTCCAAGACGGCATTTAGAACCCGTTATGGACATTATGAGTTTTTGGTCCTTCCTTTCGGATTGACCAACGCCCCTGCAGCGTTCATGGATCTCATGAACCGGGTGTTTAGTCCGTATTTAGATAGCTTTGTTGTTGTGTTTATTGATGACGTGTTGGTCTATTCTCCGGATGAGGCCACACATCGTCAGCATTTGAGGTTAGTCTTAGAGGTTCTCCGTGAGCACAAGCTGTATGCGAAGTTCAGCAAGTGCGAGTTCTGGTTGCGCGAGGTTCACTTTCTCGGGCATGTTATCTCCGGCGCTGGTGTTGCTGTTGATCCAGCAAAGGTCCAGGCAGTTATGGATTGGGAGATTCCCAGGACCCCTTCGGAGATTCGTAGTTTCCTTGGGTTAGCTGGTTATATCGGCGATTCATTGAGGGTTTCTCATCCATCGCCGCCCCTTTGACAAAGCTGACCAGAAAGGTGAGAAGTTCGTATGGTCTGAGGCATGTGAGCGTAGCTTTCAGCTATTGAAGGCTAAGCTTACTTCTGCTCCGGTATTGGTATTGCCTAGTGGTCTAGAGGGCTTTGCCATTTATACGGATGCATCTCAGATTGGTTTAGGCTGTGTGCTCATGCAGCGAGAGAGGGTAGTGGCTTATGCTTCTCGTCAGTTGAAGGAGCATGAGAGGAACTATCCGACTCATGATTTGGAGCTCGCAGCTGTGGTTCATGCACTAAAGATCTGGAGGCACTATCTTTATGGTGTCAGATTTGAGGTGTTTACCGACCACAAGAGCTTGAAGTATCTTTTCTCCCAAAAGGAATTAAACCTGAGGCAGAGAAGATGGATTGAGTTCTTGAAGGACTATGACTTCGACCTTCAGTATCATCCTGGAAAGGCGAACGTCGTAGCGGATGCTCTTAGTAGAAAGAGGTCTTCGCTCCAGCAGGATTGGAAGATGTTGGAGGATGCAGCGTGCTCTATGACCGAGTTAGAGCCATCGTTGTGTCAGGCTTTTGTAGCTCAGCTATCCCTTAGATCCTCAGTCTTGGATGAGGTGATTGAGCAGCAGAAAGCCGACCCTAGATTGTTAGAGTTAGTGGGTAAGGCGGGCATTGCTCGTGATGAGGACGGTGTGATTAGATTTCAGCACCGTGTTTGTGTCCCCGATGTGGTAGATGTCCGTGAGCATGTGTTAGCGGAGGCTCATAGATCGCGATTCTCTATTCATCCGGGTAACACTAAGATGTATCAAGACCTGAAGAGATCATTTTGGTGGTCCGGCATGAAGAAGGATGTTGCGGATTATGTGTCTAGATGTCTAGTATGTCAGCAAGTGAAAGCCGAGCGGCAGCGACCATCCGGCCTTATGCAGAGGATGGATATCCCCGTATGGAAGTGGGAAGCTGTCACTATGGATTCGTATCGGGTTTGCCTCGATCTAGAAGGGGCAATGACTCGATTTGGGTAGTTGTAGATAGATTCTCGAAGACTGCTCATTTCTTGCCTATGAAGAAGAAGCAGTCAGTAGAGAGTTTAGCTAGATTGTATGTTAGCGGTATCATTAGATTGCATGGTGTGCCGAAGTCGATCATTTCGGATCGAGATCCGAGATTTACTTCGAGATTGTGGAAGGGTCTTCAGGATGCGTTAGGTTCGGAGCTTAAGCTCAGTTCGGCGTTTCATCCCCAGACCGATGGACAGTCCGAGAGGACTATCCAGACGCTCGAGGATATGTTGAGAGCGTGTGTTCTGGATTGGAAGGATGATTGGGAGCGTCATTTACCTCTTGTGGAGTTCGCATACAACAACAGCTTTCATGCTAGTATTGGTATGGCTCCATTCGAGGCGTTGTATGGTAGGCCCTGCAGATCTCCTTTATGTTGGGAGGAGACTGGTGATAGGCAGTTGATCGGACCGGAGTTAGTTCAGGAAACTTCGGATAAGATTCAGCTTATCAGGAAAAGGCTTGTTGCGGCACAGGATAGGCAGAAGAGTTATGCCGACAACAGAGAAAGGATTTGGAGTTCGAGGTTGGCGATCATGTCTTCTTGAAGATATCGCCTACTCGAGGTGTTGTCAGATTTGGCAGGCATAGCAAGCTAAGCCCTAGATTCATTGGCCCATATGAGATTCTCAGACGTTTGGGCAGCGTGGCGTACGAGCTAGCATTACCCCCAGCTTTGGCTAGCGTTCACCCTGTATTCCACGTATCTATGCTCAGGAAGTATGTCCGAGATCCGTCTCATGTGATTAGTCATGAGCCAGTGGAGATCCAGCCAGATCTTTCGTATGTCGAGCAACCAGTAGCCATTCTTGACCGGAAGGTTCAGCATCTCCGGAACAAGAGTATTGCGTCGGTGAAAGTTCTATGGCGGAACTTCTCACGTGAGGAGGCTACGTGGGAGCTTGAGGATGCGATGAAGAAGAAGTATCCCCTTTTGTTTGAGTAGTGTCGTTCTAACTTCGAGGACGAAGTTTCTTTAAGGGGGAGAGGGTGTAAGGCCCTCGAATTTCCGTCGCATTATTTGTATTTATGTGTGTATATTTGTGCTTGTGTATGTATGTACATATTTACGTACGTATTAATTAGTATAATTACGTGTGCATGTGTTTATATTAAATAAATAATGTATGTATTGCATGGTGATAGTATGGATATATACCGTATATATTGCATGTATATATGCATGGTATGCATGGTTTTCTGCATAATTTAGAGTTCTGGCCGAAGGCCATCTTGGCGTCAACCCCAGGCCGTTTAGGTGGTGTCAGCGTCCAGACATGGACGCCAACACTAATCCTGGCGTCCAGCGATATGGACGCCAATCTCTCTGGCCTGCATGCGCAGCAGAGCTGCAAACTTCTGAAACAAGGTAAGCCAACCATTGGGGGATGTCCCCAACGGCTCTGAAGGCTGTCAAATCAGCATGGTGAGTGGGAGAGAGACTCTCCTTATGTCTGAACCCGAAATGGCCTCTCCCCACTCCTCCCTTCACCTTGCAAGAGGAGAAAAAGAGAAAAAAAACCCTAGAGAGAAACTGTGAGAAAACCCCTCTTAGCACCCACAAATCCGACCCCCTGGAGCTTGATCCGGAGTTCCACTGCTTCAAGAAGGTAGCTGGATCAAAGGAGGAGGCTTCCCCGACATCCCCTTGGCGTGGAGATCATCCAGGAGCCCGGAGGAGAGATCATTTGGAGGGAGTTCTGCACTTCTTGGGACAGCCCAAGGAGGGCTTCACCAACACCCTAAACCCTTTGGAAGAATTTTTAAAAGGCAAGTGACCTATCCATGATGTCCCCGTATGAGTCTAGGTCGGTTTTGCTATTTTTATGGATTTTTCCTCGAGTCCTAGACCCTCCCATTCACCCAAGTTTGAGAGTCGGGTCTGTGTTTCTGCACAGACCTGATTCGACGGCAAGGTCCCTGGACGCCCATATCATGCTTGGCGTCCATCGGCCATGCCGCTGACCCTGAGTCAGCGGCCAGAGACCGCCGCCAAGTTCCTCTGGACAGAACAGTGAACTGTTCTGCCCTTCCTTTACATTAATTTCGGTATGGTTTCCGTGATGAGGATATATGGTAATCCTATACTCTATGTATATAGTCAATTGTGGTGTGTGGATGATGTGTGTGTGATGGTGAATGTAGGAAATATTGTATCCCTTGAATTGTGAGCATGACTTGTTAATGATCTTGCAAATTTATGTTTCATGATTAGGATTAGTATGAATGCCTTGGTTTTGTCTGATCATGAAGATTAGTGGGTCAGTATATGTGTTTGCAATTTTGGTAAATTATCCATGCTTGTGTAATTTGCTAATAAATCCGGTTCGGTAAAATAAAAGCATGCAAGAAAGATTGTGATGATTAATCTATAGATGTATGATTTAGGGTAATCTTGTATTCTCAAATCATGCATATGTTAGTAGCCTCTGTTTAAAACAGTAAGTGGCAATTGCAAGATGTGTTAAACCCCATGTTAACTTAAGTTGTGAATAGTATGCTAATTAGGTGTTTTATTTTCTGTAAATTCTATTTAGCTCAGAAAAATCTGAAAATTTGAGTGTATGATCTTGAACCCGAAAACAGCATGTGGTTAAAATTTCAGGTCATTTGGATCAGTAAATAAAAAGTTATGTATTTTCATGTGAAATGTGATAATCTACGTGTATTATCGTAATGTGATTAGTTATTGTCTAAAACCAACTTGATTGTGAAATTACTGTGTGTTAAGCTCTTGAAATTCTGTAGTACCATGTTAGGAAAAACAGAGATATTCATGTGAGTGAGAAAGTGAATGTGATGAAAAGTGTGAAGTGTAAAACCATGTGTAAAACGGTAAATGTGTAAATGTGTAACTGTGCCAATGTGACACTGCTTCCGTAGAGGGCAGTGGAGCTGTATCAGGGAAAAGTCCCCCTGAGAAAGTTCAATGTGTAAGTGACCCTAAGGGCATTAGGGGGAAATCCTGGAGGTGGACAAGTACCACTGGTTAGGGTGGAGACTTGTTCTCCCGGTCTGCGCAGTCCAAGAGTCGCCATTGGAATGCCTAGATGGCGTCTATGTGTAATGTGATGTGTATATGTCCTTCTTTGGTGGTTTGGACTATGTGTCACGGCACCTAAAATGTGTAATGTGAAATGTGTAATGTGTATGTGTCCATGTGTAAATGTGTAAGTGACAATGTGAATGTGTATGTGTAAAGTGAACCATGTGAAAGAGGAAATTGTGTAAAGAAAATGTGAAACTAAAGATGTGAAAATGTGTTATTGAAAACCATGTGAGACAAATCTGAAATCATGTGAAATCAGTGATTTATGTTATTATCATCATGTTATTATGTGCAAAGATGTTTAGAATCCATGTTAGGGATAATTGGTGAAAACGGCAAAAGATAGCATGATTGTTTGATCACATGATATGTTTTATGCAATATTGTAGCTTTCATGTATAGGTTTACAGCCGTTAAACCATGTGAAATCAGCAACCTAAAGCATGTGAAAAGGTTATGTATGTACTTAAGGACATGTGAAATCCATGCTAGTTGTGTTCCCCTTTCATGTATGTAAATGTTCATGTTGGTAGCTCTCATGTCTTAGTTCTTTAAAGATTAAAGTTTCATGAGTAAATTGAATAGAGAGCATGTGATAGGTGAATTTTATTCTTAGAAATCTGAAAGCATGATCCATGTATAAAATTGTAAAACTTTCATGATAGGTTGAAACTTGAATTGACTAGCATGCCATGTGTTGCAAATTGTAAATGTGCATGTAGAAACCACTAGGACTTGTACGTGTATATCATGAGTAGTGTTGCTTGCTGAGTCCTTGGACTCACTCCTTGCTTCGGCGTACAGGTGTAGTTGGTGACGTGGCACCTTTGGAGGAGGCAGAGACGGACTCCGAGCGCGGAGACTAGCTTTGGAGTTTCTTTGAGATTGTGTATTTCATAAGTATGAATTTGAACATTGTATTAGAGTATTATGAAAAGGATGTATAAGTGTGGACAATTTGTATTTTATTTCAGCAATTTAAATTATGTGGACCTTTAGTTCTTTTATGTTAATTGCGAATTGCATGTATGTTTAATGTGGATGATGAATGAATGGAGACAGTTGTCTTTTACTTCCGCTACTCTGTTGTATATTCGCGTGTATCTCAGCTGTTTGTATCGTTTGGGTAAATGTCCCACTGTGAGGACTCTTGCTATACCGACGTGGGTTGGTATAACCGTACCGGTATAATGAGGTCCATCACAGAGATTGGTATCAGAGCGACATGGGTGGAGGAATCTGCTGGTCGGACTGAATTCTGACCCCGAGGGGACAAAGGCCGTTTCCCCTTGGCAGCAGCTATAAACTCTTGGACTTGGTCCGGAGTGAGGTGGGGAAAGAGCTGGCTGAATTGTGAGTGGGGGTCATCACCCCAAGGGGGAGAGGCAGGACGGGATGGAATCCCAGTGACGGAGGTAGGCCGGATATGCCCCGGGAGTGCGGCCATGGAGGGTTGGGTCACCTCCTCGACCAACCCAAGAGGAAGGGCATCGTCGGCAAGGACCCAAAATTGATCCATGTCGAGAAGGGGATTATGATAAGATACAAAGAAAGGAGGGGATTGACTCGATCTCCCTAAACAACGACGCATACACCCCCCCCCCCCCCCCCCCAAGACTAATAGGGGGTGATATAGACAAACCTAGACTCAATCACAGTAAGAAAGACTGAGAGGAGGAGGGATAAACACTCAAGTTGTCATGTTTAAAACGCAAATTTCTTAAGGTTTAAACTTGACCTTTAGATGAATTAATGAGGGGATGTCACTCGGTCAAGTGGACCTTAATGGGTATGGACTCAAGTCCTCCGGTGAAGCTAAGGGATGGTATGCTCACACTTAAAAGGGGTGGCCCAGACTAAGGGGTACAACTGGTACAACCAGCCTGGCGAACTGCAACGTGCGTACGGTCACGGAGTCTTACGGAGGTCCTCGGAAGGCGGGCCCGAGTCAGCCTATGAGTGCTCGTAGGTGAGAGGACTCACTCATCCAAGGGGGAACCTAAACAAATGGGTTTCAATAGCGTATGCAATGGGCCCAAATGCCCGAAATGTATGCACATGTGATAGATGAGAACCAAACAGGGTGACCAAATGGCCCTCGGGCAAAGTTACGATGGCCGTGTACGCCGCGACCTTATCGCGACAGGGCGACCTACCGCGATATGAACAGGGGCCCGAAATACCAAGAGGTCTTCAACTAACTCAAACAGACTACCCTATCAAATGAGAAAAGAACCAAAAACATCGAATCAATACCACATGGACCGAGAAGCACACAGAAACCGATTCATGAGCCGAAACAGTGACATACAAAGCATACCTAGTAACGCGACACCCCTTCACGACGCGACCTTGTCGCGTCTTCGCGATACGCCGCGACGAGAACCGAAAACTTACAAGTAAAATGAAAGGGAAATCCGGACCCTAGCAGGATTTTAACATTCAGAAACGCAACAACATATGATACAAGAGATATCAGAAGGATGCATGATCTGATGGAAACAAGATAGGATAGATAGAAAGAAGAGGAGGCTGACCTGATAACGCGTCCTCGACCAACGACGCGACCTGATCGCGTCGCCGCGATAGGTCGCGATAAGAACATAACACGAAAATACGCAGAACAAGAGACTAACAGGGCACTAAAGTGAGAAACAAAGAAACATGGCAAGCAAGTAGTCAAAAAAATCCACGAGGGTCGCAGTGAAGGTCCCACGGCTCAACCACCACACACGCTAGATCAAGTCTACAAAAGATCAGATCATCTAGCCTTGATCTGATCAACACACCACACACACAAATCAGATCTATGCAAAGGCCATCATAGACCATAAAACACACACTATCACAAACTCCACGTACTGATCTCCAATCAGTACACACACACACACAAATATATGAATTGAATTGAGAAAAGGTGTGAGTGAGGGAAGAAATATCCCTTCAAATCTTGATCTGATCACCACGATCACAGATCCATAATGTTTCTTCCTGGAGACTGCCGTTGTTCGGATTTATCTTCTTTTTCTTCTTCACGATGAAGATGCTCTGCTTTGGATCAAGGTCTTCTTGAAGTTGCTGATCAGATGATGATCTTCTAGGACTCTCTTGCAGTAGCTCTTCTTCTTCTGCTGCTGATTTGATGAAGAGCTTGATCAACAGTCGATCTCCCGAGATGAGATTCTTGGTTTGCAACCTTCTGGAGATGAATAGAGCACTTGAGAAATCTCTTTCAGCTGCCTCTAGACTTTTTGGAGTTGTGTTGGCTCTCTTGTGCAAAAAGGAGTCATAAAGATCTATATATAGGAGTGTCCAAGTCTCACACAACTCTTGGGATTTGTTAGAGAAGGGGACGCCCTAATAGAGATCACTCGTTTGTCACATGTTGTGACTTAACAAGTGCCTGTCGACAGATGGCCATCGGCTGTCGACAGGTACTGCAACATTTGTGTTTTCCAGAACCATGTTTCGGAAGATTTGTTTGCCCTATCGACAGATGACCCAGTGCTATCGACAGATACTGCTGAATTTGGTTTTTCCAGAAGCTTTGTGTTGAGAACTTGTCTAGGCTATCGACAGATGAGTCCTGGCCTGTTGATAGCTGCTGCTTTCTTGGGTTTTCCAGAACCTTTTTGCTTAAGGTTTCTTCATGATGTGTGCTTCCATTTTCACTTTATTTCCTACAAGAAAGAAGCTTCAAATAAGATATCATGAAGTCATATATATTATGCATTTTTTCATAGTGTCATGTCATTTTAAACATAAAGGTTGAATGAAAAGAAATCATGTGTCGACACCAAGAAGGTCATGTGTCGACACACATAGACAATAACTTGACACAAGAATTTTCAGCATGATTGAGAGGTTTTCCATCAACCCCACACATATGTCATCATCAAAAATAGTTGTGTCATTATTAAGAGCATCTTAACATGAATGTTAACATGAATGACCATGATTGTGTCATCATCAAAAACAAATCAAAGCAATGATCAAATCAGTGAGTATGCTTATTAAAAATAACCACAACTCAACAAGATCCAACCTGTTGGGGTCTTCTCATATGCATGGTCACCTCCTCCTCGCTCCAAGCTCCACGAAGACACTGTCCATGAGCCACGAACGTCCTCCTACACGTCAGAGAAGAGGATCACCACCTCAAGGAGCAAGCCATGCTGAGGAAGAATGCCAAACCTAGAAGGAGAAACCCCAATACCATCACAAGGCCCTCACACCTCACGCCCTCCCTCAAGGTCTTACCACGGTGGAAATAGACACAGAGGAGTCGGAGGAGAGGAAGAACAGCCGAAATGGGGGGAGAAGGAGACTGTTCTGAGGCCCCAATAGTTTATGCCTCAGAGTTGAGGATGCGACAGCTTGCCTATCGCGTTCACTAAGTGAACGCGACGACCAACCTGTTGCGATCCCAAAGTCCTGGTCAGACCTGACTAACGGAATCGCCACGTGTCATCCTCGCAGACCTGACACCCTGAACGCGACACCTGACATGTCGCCTTCATGTTGTCAGTGGTTGACACTTGTCTCGTCTGTCTCAACAGCAAGACGACAAAAATGCATGTTGTGGTCAGAGGCTGATCGCGACAACATGCCTGTCGCATTCATAACAAGAATGCGACAACCACCTTTTTGCCTTCAGAAGGTGATGGCCCGATACCTCGCGACCTTCATCAGAAGGTGGTTGACCATGGAAAGGAGGATGTTACAATTTGACTCAGAATTATTCCAAAGATGTCCATATATCACTGACATGGAGGTTGAAAAAGATCGAGAGAAATCATTGGCTTCTTGGCTGAAATATCGTGTAAGCATGATTACTCTTCCTTCTCATGAGGCCAATGTCAATTTTTAACTAGTGTGTTTGATATGTAGGTTGAAAAAAGTTTCATTACTGATCAAAGAATTCGAGAGAAAAGTTATGGCCCTTCGAACATATCCAACATTTATTGTGAATGGATATAGATTTCACACTAGACAATATGGGCAGAATAAGTCAACGATGAACAACACAGTATGTGTGGAAGGAAGTACATATAATGAAAATGAATGTGATTATTATGATATTATTGAGGAGATCTTAGAATTGCAATATCTCAAAAATGACAACCACATATATTTGTTTAAGTGCGATTGATTTGATCCTAATTCTGTTTGAAATGACACAACATATGAGATTGTTGATATCAGACATAAGTCCAAATTGTGTAATGGCCCACTTCCACTCGGTACGGTTATACCCCAACGATAATCACATGGGCTGAGATATACACAATAGACAGGAATATTGCAGCGGAAAATGAACAACTCTTATTCCTCAACTTTATAATCCACATACCACTGTCTATATAGTCCAAGCAAAAGAAAATAACATAACATTAAATATAGCCAAATCCATATCATAATTGCATCACATACTAAGAAATAAACTATAAATCTTCAATCTACTCTTCACGCTCCATATTGGATCTCGCTAACTCCTCGGCTATTAAGTCCCCGACTCTTCCTGAAATGTTAGCAAGGGTGAGTCTACGCAATAGACTCAACAAGCAACTTAGAATTGCAAACCATGCACATACCACACATGCTTTCTAAGAGTTTAACACTTTACTTACTATCACATCATCATTAACTATTTGCAATTAATAATTAAACTAACACATGCGCATGCTATAACATGGAGAATGTAAACATGGAATCTAATAAACAAAGCTATACTAACTCATGTATAACAAGAATTCTAAACATGGTCACTTATAACATGGTGTCACTAACATGAGAGTATTCATATAATCACATGCTTGCAATTCTTACTTTCACTTAACACTAACACATGGGTTATATTAAAACTTATAACATGATACTACTAACATGCTCATCAAGTAATTACTAACTCATGGACATAATTAACATAATTCTACACATGGTACTAAACATGATATCACAATTATCATTTAACATAAACCAAATTAACGCATGCATTATTTTCTCATAGCATATTCACATGCACTTTTACCTTTGCTTTCACATGCACTTATTCTCACATTTATCACATTCACATTCACTTACACTTGGTTTCATATAGCTTTCACATAGTTTTCACTTTGCACATTCACGATCACATATCACATCACTTGCACATACCTCGTGCCACGTTCACATTATTCACATATTCATTTTTACACAAGCCGAGACACAGCCTAAACCACCACTAGAAAAATCACACAATCACATACACATAGTTAAACTCCAGGCAAAACGATTGAGTCTTGGTTACTATGCAGAACTGGGGGAAGCCCTCCCCACCATTACCAGTGGAACTTGTCCACCTCCAGGATTTCACACGTTGCCTCGGGTATCACATAACACAATTGAGGCTTCCCGTAGGGGCACTACTACAGTACGGCTCCACACAATCTATGGTGGCAGTGTCTCACTGGCACAACTTTTATCTTTTCACATGAACACATATTTCACACACACATGTCACATATTCTCTCTCTTTCCATGCACATGCACACATATAACATGAAATATATTAATCACTTCTAGATACTCAGATTAATCATGAATATTAATTAACATAACCTAATCATGATGCTAATCATGTTTTAAAACATGTTGAGACTTATTATTAAAACATGGTACTGAAAGCTTCATAAATTCATAACTAATTGTACAGTAATCAGAACATGCTCAAAATTTAACCATGCGGTACATATACCAGACAGAACATATCAATAATTTTTCATAATTTTCAGAGTAGTAAAACTATTTTCATAATTAAAGTCAGAAATCAGGTTATTATTCACAAAGCACTAATTAATCACGAACAGAAATAAAACGAGGCTAACAAGCCCTAAATCATGCTTATAGTAGTCTAAACGACTGAAGTATGGAGTTCTCCAATTTTTATAACATGCATACAACATAGGAATCAAATGATCAAGAGTTTACATGCTTTTTCCTATAAACAGAAATTTAACTAATTACCATAATTAACAAAATTTAATCCAAGATTATCCAAACTCATCATGATGATTAACAGGTCAAGACAGAACGAAAAGAACTCAAAAACCATCACAGAATCTCACAAAACCATCATAAATGGCAAAACTGTTAATTTCTGGACAAGATGAACTTGACGTCAACATCTGTTGCCATCAAGTTCAGGTTAACGGCCAACTTGTGGCCGTCAGCCTCCTAGACTGCAGAAAGTGCAAACCGAGGGCAAGAAAATTTGACAAACAACATCAAAATATTTTTCTAAAAATCTATAAAAGTAGGAAAACCCTAGGGGACAAGTCTACCGAAAGAAACCCTAAGTTACTTGCCTCTACAAAATTCTACAACACGAGAATTTAGTCGATGAAGCCCTTTTTTACACCCAAAGAGGTATCCTCCAAGCACGATCAAATCCTCTGTCTTGAGCACGATCTGGCCATGATCTCCTCGTCCAAACCCTTCCCCTCAGGTCGTGGAAGCTTTCTCTTCACAGCAACAACCTTGAACAAGCAGTAACAAAGTAGATCTACCTCGGAGAAACCTCTCTCTCTCCTCTCTCACAACACCCAAACCCAAGCAAGAGAGCCAAAGTTCTCTCCCCAAAACGAACCCTCTCTATATAGAGAGTAAAGGATCGTGATTATGGTAAGATCCTTGCCCTAACACGACTCTATTCCCTCAAACCTATATAAAAAAACCACAAGTTTCGGAGAAAAACTCGGACTGGAACACACAGAAGTGTCAAGATTTCAAGAAAACTTGACGTCAAAACATGTTGACGTCAACACAAAATAGACAGCAATCGAAATTCCCATCAGATCAAGTCGCAAGTTGACGTCAACATCGATTGACGTCAACTAAGATGAGCTCCATGGCAACAAACCCTTGATTTAGTTGAAACATGTCATCTGGGGTCTCAAATGCCGACCAAACGAATTTCTAAAAGTGCAAACCTATAGAAAACTTGCTGGGCCTTACAAATTGAATACTTAGGATCCATTTACTTTGGCCGCACAAGCCCAGCAGGTCTATTATACAAAGTATCCATCATCAAGAAATAAAGAAGAAATGATTGATGGGTAGTTTGCAAGGTTAAGACAAGGCTTTTCCCAGATTATGAGTTGGATTTGACTGAAATAGTAGAGTTGGATGTGAATGCTGAATTCTTTCAATCAGACTTGGCTGATGATGTAGAGTTACCTACTTCTAGTGATGAATCTGTGGAGCTACTTTCTTTATCTAAAGAGAATGAAGTGGAAGACGTAGATCCACAACAAAATGAAATAGAGTAATTAGGAGACTTCGATGAAGAGGTACATACTAGTGATCAAGTTGAATCTGATAATGAAGATGCCAATACTGAATTTGATATATCCCTAGCATCTGAAGATGAAATGGAAAATGTTTGATTAATGGTGGACAATTTTACTAGAAGTTATAATATTCTACATCTTTCTTTCTTCCACTATTGATGAATATGCATGTATTTTATAATTACTACTTGAAGATATAGTTCGAGGATGACGTGCGACTACTTCAGGTAGGAGGGGAGAGGGTAGTAGTAGGAGATCTACTCTATTTTCTGCACCTCCACCACCGACAGTAGGTATGTATACTTTGATTTGTATGCATTGTGGTATTTATTTAATATAATTCTTTATGTCATTGTTGTATCTTATTTCTATCCTTACAGGACCCACGACCTCTGCACCTCTGCCACTGGTAGCAGATATATATGTCATCATTTGTATGCATTTCAGTATTTGTTAATATAATTCTTTATGTCATTGCGGTATAGGACTGATGGCCTCTGCATCTCCATCACAAATGGCGAGTGGATCTACACCTCCTCCATCAGAGTCAGGTATGTTCATTCACATTTATAGGTATATTTTTTATAGTTTGTTTTATTTATGCTAATTAATTTGCATTGTACATGCTGATGATGAGGGGGAGGGCAGTTATGGTGAGACGATGCAGGTGTAGACACCTGATTCTGGCCCATAAGTCGAACCATATTTCTTGTTCCCTTAATGAGCCCCAAGTTGGTCACTCACCTTAAGCCCATTCGTTAGCCATGTTTTGAGCCCATTACAGCCCAATTCTCAGCTTGTCCTATCCAATTATCATATTCAGAGTCCTTGTGCTAGGGTTTCAACCCTCAAACCTTGACGCGACAGCTTTGAGGGTCACGTTCCTTCTATTTAACTGATTAAAAATCCTTAAATAATCGATCAAAATTCCAAAATAATTGGTTATCCTTAACGCGATGGGTCATGGTGTCGCGTTATTCTTCAAGTCGCATCCCCTCTGGCCGTCGGGACAGCCCATGCATATCTATTCATGGTCGCGACCACCTTGGCCATCGCAACAATCCTTGTCGCGTCCCTACGACCCGTCATGACATGGTTTGCATGCGCTGGCCTCCACAACCACCTCAACTTTATCCTCCATGGGTCTTATCATCATCTACAAGCAACCTCCCAACCCCCCAGCCGCGGTTTGAGGTTCCATCCTACCTTGGAACCCTCCTAGGACTCTTCACATGCAAATTTATTTGACTTTTTATTATTTGCATGTGTCATTATCACTTATGGATGGGATTTTTTCTCTCCACTCTATATGAGTAACCCTTCCCTTTCAGAAGAAAGAGAGGACCCCATTTTGCCACAAAGTGCTGCCAAAATTTCCCCAGAACTCTCCCTTAGCTCGTGGCCTTCCCATTTCCACCCATTTTCTCATTATCTCCTTCATCAAGTCATGCTTCTTTCTTCAAGTATGGAGCTTGGTAGCTGAGGAGGCGACTTCCAATCCTTTAGAGGCTTCAGCATGACCAAGAGCATCATTCTACAGCCAGGGAGTCGCCCTTTTGGGGCCCTTTCTTCCTTCCTTCTTCTCATTTTCTCTTCATGCATGTTTTTTATTTTCTTTTAGATAGAAGCAGACCTTCCTTTCCCACGTTTTTATACAACCCAAGGGGTTTCAAAACACCCCCCAGGTTCGTTCCCTCCATGCTTCATCCTTTCCCTTTCATTTTGAATGGTTACTTCACTTAAATATGGTCTAACATGGTTTCTTTTTTTGTGTTTCATTGTTTTGGCAGGTACTAAGGCAAGGATAGATGAGGAGCTCTTGTTCTCTAGCCGGCTGGAGAGCAGGAAGAAGGTACCTCCACTCATCTCCTACACTGTTGAGAAGGCATCGACAACCTACGTCACGACAAGAAGAACGCGCCCGGTCGGAGTGTCGCGACAGGCATCGTATCGCGACGGGTCTTTCCATCGCGACATCAGAAAGTGCCCGCTTCTCGGTTCCTTATCCTAGCACATTAGCCTTAGTCTTCATCTATATCTTAGGGAAACTTGTTAGGTGGAGATCACATCCTCATATCATGCAGTGAACATTTGATCATGTTGTGTGTTTCGAGGGTGCGCAACCCTATGATTACATACACGACTACAGGTACACCTTGTTTATTATTGTTTTTCCGTTCCATACACAGTTTCTATTTGCATAGGGAATCTACATCTTTTGCTTGCTGTTCTCCATGCTGTATTGTAAGACCCGGCTTTCCGACTTTCCGTCCAGCGTCTGGGATGACTGGCCACTAAGCGTCCAGGTTGGGCGATGTTTAGGGTCGCATCGTGGGTGTCCACCGCGACAGTCATCCGTGTCGCGATGCATGTGTGCGTTGCATCGTTGTCGCGCCCCGTGTCTCCGTTGCATCTTGGTGTCGCGACCGGTCAATGGGTCGCGACTGCTTTCTGTCTTGTCGGTCGTCTGACGCCTATCTGAGTGGCAGGTGTGTTAGTACGGCCTGTCGCGTTGTCGTGACGCCCTTGCGCCCTTGGGGGGCGCATTCTTGTCGCTGTCTGTTGACCCATCGTGTTAAGGTTTGTAACACGACGGGGCAGAATGTCGCGTTTTGGGTGCCGGGGGCTTAAGGCACTGGCCGACTACCCCTTTCCCCTCTCTCTCTCCTCTTCTTCCCTTTCCCCTCTTCTCTGGCGATGGGGAGGCTCCCCTCTGGCGATCCGGGCGTGGAGCGGCCGGTGGCTCGTGGCGGAGCATGGGAGCGGTGTCGTGAGTGAGGAGGAGGTGGTCGTGTGTCATGAAGGCCCTTCGTGGGTTCAGTTCTTTGTAACCGGTAGGGATTTCTTGTACCTTTTCAGATCCGGGTGGATTGGGAGCCCCTCAGGGTTTATCGATAGCTTTACTGCTTTCCCCATGCTCCCCTCCTCCTTGTGGTATGTTTGTATGGTTTGGGCCCGGGATTGAGGATCCCATTGGTCTGCCTCCCTGCTGGTGTCGCGACTGCTCGATGCATTGCGACATCAGAGGAGGCGTCAGCCAGGTCGGGCGCGACCTTATCGCGATGTGGTTGGCGGTCGCGATAAGGCCATCGTGATGCACTTCTCGATTGCGACAGGGCCGCTGTCATGACGCGGTTTCGGGTCGCGACAGGGTCTGCTGCCGTGACGCCTTGCCCCGTCGTGATAAGGCTATCACGGTGCCTCCGTCGCGATGGTGTCGCGATGGCCTGTGGGGTCGCGACAGTGCCTGTGTCACCTCTGATATTTTCGTGGGCCTAGTTGTGTGTCGGCGTGTGCCCCAGGGTTGGCCTTGCCCTTAGGACCTTCTGGTAGGGAACGCGGCTGGTTGCCTCCCCTGCATTCAGTGACTGATGGTGACACCTTCATGGCCGTGTCCTAGCAGCGGTGCTGAGAGGGTCGCGTCTGTCTAATAATTGATTAACTGGTGGTCAATTGATTATTAGCAGAGTGACGGGTTTCCATGCTGGTTGGTGGTGTTCTGAGGCTTCGGCTTTTCCATACGTGTTTGGTTGGTCCGACGGCCCTTTTGAGGGTTCGTGCGTGCCTCTCACTTGCTGGGCTTGTCGTGTGTTACAAGCCACCAGTTCGGCGTGGTTTTGTTGTGCTGCCCCCACCTGTTCGTCCAGTGCTAGGCACTTGAGGGCTTGTCCCCGTCTGAGAGGTTGTTACTGTTTCCTGGGACCCCCATCCTCGGGCGCCTTCGAGGGAGGTATCTGGGCAACGAGCATACTCGAGTTGGCAGCCGACAGGCAGACTCTGGAGTTGAGGGGAAAACGGTGGTTTGGACAGCGGCGCTGAGTCATTTGTAGAGCTCTATTGGTTAGGCCTGGGACACCGAGGACGGCCGGAGTTTCTACCCGTGCAGGCTAGTCCAGTCCTTGTCTCACTGCCTCTCTCTGCGTGGTTCTGAAGCTACGTAGTGGTGTCAGACGTGAGGCCGCAACTTGGCCAGGTTGTGGTGTTGCTGAGTTGTGTTTTCTGTGGTAGCTTTGTCTCACCCTTCCGCGGGGGCGGAGGCAAGAGCTAGGCTAGCGAGCAGAGCGTGCGGACTACGGGTCCCCTCTTGGCTGCTAGCGGCGGTGGCTGGGTTGCTGTTGTTGTGACGACGTTTCCTCATGATGTTTCTAAGTGTTATCCGTTGCCCTAGCTTGCACGGCAGTTATAGCCCTGCTGTGCCTGTTTTCTGTGGGCGTCGTTGGTCTGGCCTTGTGCAGACCCGTGCTTCTGGTGGTTTTGCTCGGTGTCCTCTTGGTTCCGTAGTCCCGTTCTTGAGTGCCATCTCTGTGATGGCACCGGCGTGTGTTGCTTCCCGACCTTGCAGTGTGTCCGAGGTCCGAGGTGGTTCTGCTTGTGGGCCCTCGACCTTGTGGAGTCTGAGGTGGCCGTGCTTGCGATGAGGCGTCGTCCTCACCTGGTTGTTGCATGGTCTCGGTGAGTGTGCGGAGGGTTTGCTTCCGCTGTGTGCCCGACTCCGTTGGATTCTGCGGGAGTCGTATGTGTGTCCCGACCTCGGTTGGTGGTCGTGGCATTGCGCTGTTCTCTTCCGCTATTTTGTAGTATCATGCTGTAGGGGTTTCTCGCTTTACAGCTTTCTAGGGTAGTTTCCTATTTTTGGAATTCCTGCTGCTCTGCCAATGAGGGACTGGTAATCCCTACTGGGCCTTGTTCGTGAGGCTCACCCCCCTACTTCCTTCAGCTAGGGGCTCGTCATCACGGAGCTCAATGTCGGACGGTTTGCGGAGGCAGTCGAGGTGCCGTGTGTTGTCAGCAGCAGTGAGAGTGAGCACTGTGAGCTCTTGTAGCCGAGTAAGTTGAGAGTTGTGCTTTGTAGGTCCTCGGGGTATGCCCCTTAAGGACTGCACCTTTCTTCTGTACCTGTGCTTTTGCTTGGGACACGTTGTACAGACTTTGTATATTGTACATATTGTTATAGTTATTTAAATTCAGTACATATCTCACTAGACTATTTCTTCTAACCCTTACGGATCTTGGGTGGCGGCGCGGCCCTCGGGACCCCTGGCGAGGGTTCGGGAGGTCGGGTCGTTACATGTATTGCGCTTAGGCTAGTCTGTTTGTCCATGTTTATGTGCGGCTGTGGGTTTCTGCAACCCGTGCTTATCGTGATCGATTTTTCGATCGCGATAAGGTCTCGAAGGACCCGGTCATCGTGACTTCAGTAGAGGCCTATTAGTTACTATTTGTTAGTTTATGATAGAATTTGCATGCACCCCGGTGCACATAGGTCCATGCATACGCTACTTTCATGTAGATAGGACTCCTTTTTGGTAGTGGAGACCCTCTCACCTGCGAGCACTCATGGGCTGACCAGGGCCTACTACTGAGGGCCTCTGTAAGTCCCCATGGTCGTACGCATGTTGCGGTTACCGAGCCGGCTGTACCCGATGTCCCTTAGTACAATGGTAGATCGATCTCACCCCCATTCTCCTTCTGGGGCGGATGAACCACATGCATAGTTCAGTCAACTCCTTCCCCATTTGAGCCTGGCCCAAGTTCAGTAATTTCTGGCAGCTACCAAAGGCAACGCCCCCTTTCTCCACCCTCTCATAGCTCTGCTTAACAGGTGGCTTCTTCTGCACCTGTTGCGTTCGCGCCACATATAACCATCTACCATGGCCGATCACACTCCCCTTCGTCCACGGGCCATTCACTTCTTAGAGCCAGCTAGCTACCTTCCGCATGGGAGGTTCAGCCCAAATCTCCCCAATTTCTTTATATTATCAGGCGAGCACAACATTCTTCCCCGTGAGAGGTCTTATTTGGAGCAATTATGCTCCCTTGTCCCCGCTCACCACATTTCGTCCCCTTCCGACTTCCTCACAGAGTGGACGTCTATGAAAATGGAGCTTCATGATCTGTGGAGGCAATTGGACCCCCGGAGGGTTGTCGACAATTCCTCTCCCCTCTATTGTGTGTAGGAGGAATATCTAGAGGGGGGGGGTTAATAGATATTGACCAATTAAAGTCGTTTAAAGATTAAAACCTCAAAAATTAAGATCAGATCTGATGAAACAATCTAAGCAGTGAATATCAAACCACACAAGTGCACACGATATTTTTATGGTGGTTCGGCTCCAGTGTGGAGACCTACGTCCACCCCTCACTAAACCAGTGAGGCTTCACTATCAAATCAAATGTGTGAGACTCTCACACAGCCGCTGATTCACAGCCTCTACAAAATGCTGATACACAGCTTCACAACCTACTGATTCACAGCTTCAAGATTTGTCCCAAATCTTAGAATCCTAACACAGCAAGTGTAGGATCAAATCTGTCTACTCCAATCGAAGTAGACACCCAATCAGAGTGATGTATTGAAGAAATTGAGAGAAATAAATTGAATAGAAGTCTGAAGAAGTGCAAAAATATCAAACGCTCTGCTCTGAAGTTAGATCTGGTCAAAAGACTCCTTAAGCTCCAATTGCAGCTTCTTCATGCTTGAGTTCATCGAATTCATCTTCTGGTTGCAGCTCATAGATCAATTGCCTCTGAATCTGAGATGAATTCCGATCCTCTGTTCCAGTTGATCAGCAGCAGGTCTTCATACGGAAGAAGAGATGATCCAGCGTCCTCTTCTCACGATCAATTGACTGCACAGAAGTCTACTACTTTCACTGACCTCAAGCTCTCTTGCTCACTCTCTTTTCTTCTTGCGCTCTCAGATCACTGCACTTTTTTCCTCAGTGCGCGATACCCAACTGCAGAGGATGAGTCGCCTCTTTTGATCTGATTCGCGGAATCTTTTCAGTGGGCCCCTCAACAGAATCCCAAAAACTTGGGAAATCCTTTTGCCGCCAAACGGTGGTATCTTCCAGAACCATGTGACGTGTACCTGAAGTCCCAATCGTTGGACCTTGGGTCACGTGCTCATCACTTATGCGCTAGCAGATCCTTTAAATCTCTATATAATAAGTGTCATAGAGTCGACGCACCCAGATAATAGAGTGATGCATATCCATGAGACTTAACTTGGATCAGTGAAAAATCTTCAGTAGAGTCGACGTTATGCCCTTCAGAGTCGACCTCATCCACGTAACTGTGTCTCTGACTGTCTGTATGAGATGTAGAGTTGACCTTACAGTAGCATAGTGTCGACCTTATCTGATGATAGAGTCGACCTAACCTTCCTTTAGAGTCGACCTGGTAGTCTGGTAGAGTCGACCTCATCCTCAAAAGGAGTTGACCTCAGCCATCACTTCTCTTCAAAAGCTCGCAAGAAATTTGGCTAGTGTCAACCTGATCCACATCTGGTGTCGACCTTATCTAATTTCTCCTCTTCAACGATAGTTAGAAAAGTAACTAGAGTCGACCTATTCTTCGAGTAGTGCCGACCTCATATGAATCTCTGAATATCTTTGCAATGTAAAGCTTATTGAGTGTCGACCTAAACTTCGTATAGAGTCGACATTATGAACATCACTGAACTTTAGTACTCTTCCGTTGATGCAAATGAGTTGACTTTATCTTTATGAATGTTCCTGTGATACAAAAACTTGTTAGACATTTATGACATTTTACTTGATTTATGACATCATCAAAACCAGGGACACAACACCCCTCTTTCCAGCATCTTCGGGTTCTGCCCCAGTCAGAGCTCCTCATCTACAAGCGATACTCTGGGGTTTGCGATCCCTATGTACATCTCAAGATTTTGTATATGAATCTACTCCACACAAGTATGACCACCACCTCATGGTGTATTTGTTCAGAAAATCATTAGATGGGTAGGCTCTCGAATGGTTCTATTCTCTACCCCCGAGGAAGCCGAAGATTTTCAAATTGTTCAAGAGAGGTTTCTGCAGCAGTTCTAAGATCGGGTTGGACCCAAATATTCTTTGTATATCTGATGGTCAAAAAGATGAAGGCTGACAAGAATTTGCAGTTTATGCTGATCGGTGGCGAGCTCTAGCCGCAAAGGTCTGATGCCCCATGCCAGAGGAGGAGAAGGTCAAGCTGTTGATTGCCAATGCTACCCCTACCTACCGATCCATCCTGGCCATGAATGATATAACTACCATGCACCACCTTTATAGCTGAGCCCATTTTTTTCAAACCCAACTCAAGGACTCGCCTATCCACTCCATGTTCGAGACTCCAAAGTCTCGCTACCCCAAGAAGCCACAAGGTCCTGTCACCAAAGGGGTGCAAACCAATGAACAAGTAGGTGTTGTCAACAATCCCCACGGTCCATAGGTGGGCCACCTTACAACCAACCCCCTCAGCAACCATGGAACAATAGGCCACTGCCCCCTTAAACTCAGAATCCTCCAGAAGCAACGCCAGTACAACCAAGTCCCCCCACCTCAAAATGGCTATGCTCCTAGAAATCCCAATGGTCCCAAAAGAGCTCAGTATCCTCCTCTCCCCAAGAGTCTAGCCGATATCTTTGTAGCCCTCATGTCTCTCAATGCCCTTAGACTCCCTCCGGAGAAGGCCAACTGGAATATGGCGGCGGACCAAACTAAGTATTATGTATATCACCGTCATCCGGGCACAATGTATCAGACTGCTTTTAATTTAGGGAATGATATATGATCTCCATTAGCAACAACAAATTGACCGGGCAGAAATGAAGAGGTTAATTCAGATCCTGAGGGATCAGTAGGGGCAAAGATAGAAGCAACGCAGTAGAGGCGACAACAGCCTCCACCAGCAGCAGCAGTTCCAGCAACAACGGTTCCAGCAGCAGTTCCAACAACAACAGTTCTAGCAACCCCAACAACCACAGCGGCCGCAGCATCCAGTCAATGATCTCGACATAGTCCGAAATCCCATGCCGCAACACCATCCCGCTCCAAATCGATAGCCTGCTCCACCACCACCGCCACCCGCTCAAGTTAACCCAGTCGTTCACCATCCACCACCAGCCACCGCTTGGGCCTACGATGATGAACATGAAGTAGGTCAATTATTGTCTATCTCCCACACCACCACTACCTCCACTACACCCACCATTGCCATAATCACCTCACTGCTATACACACCCCCATCATACCACCTATCAGTCCATCGCCCATTAACACCCCACTTTCCCCCACACCAGTGCCAATAATAGCCAACCCATCCATCATCGACACCACCCCACCTCCACTACAACACAACCTCGCCCTCCGGAGCGGGCAAATGTTTCACCGGATGTATCCCAATGCATTCGTGTCTATGCCAGGTTAGCCGACCCACAACTCCAACCCCAACAATCAACAACAAAAATAGGACGTCGAAGAGATAGATCTGGTACCAGGTACCCAATACGACATTTTGAAGCATCTGGATCAGATTCCTGCCAAAATCTCCATCCTTGAATTGATCAAGAGGTCCCAGACCCATCAAGATGCCTTAAGAACTTTTCTGCAAAGAGTCATGGTCAACGAAGACATGAATCCCGAAAATTTGCCATCGGCCCTATCAATTGTTACCAGGGGACTGACAATTACTTTTGCAGATAGTGAGCTGGCTCCTTTCGAGGCCAGAAGAATGCCTTTGTGTGTGATGTTAACCATAAACAAGGTGGCCGTTGATGCCACCCTAGTTGACATAAGGGCATCGATAAATGTGTGTCCTCTCAGCACTCTACGGTCATGCAATATATCCGAGTGCCGCTTGCAGTCAACTCCTACAATTATTGCGGCTTATGATAATTCCAGGCGGGCCTGCCATGGCGACGTCTCCTTACAGGTAGAACTAGGCCCGCTTGTGATGACCATGGACTTTTATGTGCTTGATATTGATCCAACTTTTAAAGCTATTCTGGGCCGACCTTGGATTGAAGCGCTAGGGGTAGTCCCCTCCACATCACATCAGTGTTTGAAATTTCCATTCCATGGGCGGATTGTCAAAGTCAAGAGTGCTGCTACCACCCACACCGTTAAAGCTATTGAAAAGATCATGCCGACGGTCTGGCCCTCTAACAAGCCTATTATCTTTGTGCTTGATTTAAACCTCCAATGGGCCTATACATTCTCCTCTAGTCGCCAAACAGTGACTCCATCAGTGGCGGCTATCAAAAGGGGCACACCGTCGGACACGAAGGGCTGGAATATCATGTTCAAAATCAGGTACCAGCCAGGAAAGGGGCTTGGAGCTCATCTCCAAGGGAGGACACAGGCTATCTCCAGCTCCAAACAAGTCACAAGACACGACCTTAGGTACAAAGAAGAAATCAAGCCATGAACAGCTTTCTCCTCCACTTTGAAGCCAAATCGGCAACCCCTCACCTGGTCACTATATTGTCACTTTGTCAGAGGACCTGTACAACCAGGATATGGCACTATTGTAGTAGGGGTAGACCTCACTAATTACAATGTCCATGGATGTCATTTTTCCCATCACATGACGCCGATGCTCACATATCAAGCCTTGGAAGCCCTGCGGCCCGATAAAAGGAGGAAGACTGATGACCCCGAAGCGGAATGGTACAGATGGTTTGACATGGAAGATATAACGATAGCTTTCAGTCGCCTATTCTGGGATGGCGATCTCACCTGGCCCCCAGCAATGGCAGAATTGGTGGAGCCACCATCAGTAATCACCTCCAAGCGATAGTTGCTTGGCAATGGTGAGGATATTGGAGAATTGGATCTGTTCTATGACAACAACAACACTGTAGACGAGCTCTGGCCAAGGTATTTCTGGCCCCCTAAAATTTGTATTTTTAATTATTTCTTCTAAGTTTTCTTTCATTCCTTGTTCACCTCCCCTTATCCTCCAACTCACGTCCGACGCTCTCAAAGCGTTAACCACTTCTTCACACCACTTCACCCTTTCTTTCAATGGCTCAGTTCTCTCCTTCTCTCGATGCTTTCTAATGTAGGGCAGTCTGTCTCTTTCCATAGGTTAGTATACTTTATTTATTTCAAAAAAAAAAAAAAACTTTCCACTTTTTCCTCACTCCCCCCAACGATCACGGCGATCCCCGTCATTCCCCTCTCCTTCTTCGGACGGCGATCCCCATCTTTCCATTCTCTTTCTTCGGATGGCGATCCCCATCCTTCCCTTCTCCTTCTCCAGACGGCAATCCCCATCACCCCACTGCAATCACAATGATCCCTCACTGCAATCACCTCTCTTGACGGCGATCCCCGTCACCCCGCTGCACTCACCTCTCCCGATAGCGATCCCCGTCAACCCTCTGCTTCCGAATGTCGGACGGCGATCCCGGTTTCCACGCTCCCTACTCCAGATGGTGATCCCTGTCACTCGTGCACTTCCCCTTCCTCAGCGGTGATCCCCGCTCCCCAAACACACATAATCGCCATAGACTTCCTGGGTAAGGGGCCTTCTGTTCCTCTGCACCATAGCTTTGTTGCAGGCACCCTGAGCTCGGGTGGTCTACCTCCACCTCCAGACCCATAGGAGGATCCCTGCAGCTATGCTGCATCTTTTCCTATTCCTTCCAATAAGCCTCTGGATTCTCCCCCATAGTGCCCTGTAGGTTTTAATTCTAGTTTAGGTTCAAGGGTAGAATCAAGCAAGTCCCCGTCCCCATCTAGGAAGAGCAAGGGTAGTGGCATACCTCATAAATACCTGTTAGATTTGGCTCAAAGGTGTGGCACTCTTCTAACTGTTGAATAGTTAGTCTAGGAAGTAGTCGTCCTAAACATAGAAGCTCAGCATGAAGAGGGGAGGCTAGACGACGGATTTGGAATTTATGAAATCTTGAATGATGTGGACCCAATGGATGACGAAGACGGTGAAATAGAGGATGCTGTCGAAATGTATGCTAGTGGCATGAGGAGGTTTGATGAACCCACATCGAAAGTAGATGAACCCACCAAGGAGGTAAACATCGGGACAGAAGAAGAACCCATGCTTCTAACCATAGCTTCTAATCTCCCTCCTGAAGAAGAAGAGGAGCTTATAGAATGCTAAGGGAGTACAAAGACTCGTTTGCCTAGTCATATGATGACATGCCCGGCATTGACCCTGCATTAGTGGAACACATGTTGATTTTAAAGCCAGGAGCAATAACCGTTAAATAGAAATTAAGGCGATTCCACCCCCATATTGCACTGAAGATGAAAGAGTAGATTGACAAACTACACAAATATAAGTTCATCCGTGTAGTACTCTATCCCCTGTGGGTGGCTAACATAGTCCCGGTGATGAAGAAGCACAGAATAGTATGAATCTGCATTGACTTTTGGGACTTAAATAGAGCATGTCCAAAAGATGATTTCCCATAACCTCATTTGGATGTCCTAATTGATAACACCGTTGGGTTTGAAACTCTCTCATTCATGGATGGTTATTCAGGCTATAATCAGATCCGTCTAGCCCCGGAGGACCAAGAGAAAACATCCTTCACCACGCCTTGGGGAACTTATTGCTATGTGGTTATGCCATTTGGATTGAAGAATGCCGGAGCCACTTATCAAAGGGCAATGTTAGCAATCTTCCATGATATGATTCATATTCATGTTGAGGTTTACGTGGATGGCATTGTGGTGAGGTCTTGAACTAGAAGAGAACACTCCTCTATGCTTGCCGAAGTGTTTCAACGAGTACGAGAGTATCAATTGAAGCTGAATCCAAAGAAGTGCGTATTTGGGGTTTTTTCAGGCAAGCTATTAGGGTTCATAGTCAGCAAACGGGGGATTCAAATAGACCCGAACAAGGCCAAGGCAATAGGTGAGATGCCTCCTCCTAAGAATATATCCGAGCTTCGAGGATTGATCGGTCGACTACAGTTCATAAGGAGATTTATATCTCAACATTCTTAAAGGTGTCGTCCCTTCTATGAACTATTAAAAGGAGGAGTAAAATTCGAATGGAATACCAAATGCCAAGAAGCCTTCGATGAACTCAAGAGATATCTTATGAATCCATCTGTGCTGCAGGCGCCTGTCCTAGGAAAACCCCTCATCCTATATCTGTTAACTATTGAGGACTCCCTAGGAGCTGTCCTTGTGCAACATGATGAAACTGGCAAAGAAAGGGCAGTCTACTATTTGTCTAGGCTTTTCAATCTTGCCGAGCTCAAGCTCACCGCTATGGAGAAAACATGTGCAGTGCTAGTGTGCGTAGTGCAGAAACTGAAGCATTACTTCCTAGTTCATCAGGTGAGTTTGATTTCTAGGATGGATCTCATTAGATACCTCCTAGAGAAACCAGTCCTCGCCAACAGATTAGCACGTTGACAGAGCTTCTTGTCCCAATTCGACATCACCTTTGTAGTTCAGAAGGCTATAAAGGGGTATTCTATTGTCGAGCACCTTGCTCACCTTCCTCTTCCTCATAGTGGCATGGTCCAAGAAGAATTTCCTGATGAAAACCTGTCACTTATCTCTCGCGATTCCTTCTGGTCGCTTCAATTCGATGGAGCTCTGAATTTTAAGGGATAGGGCATAGGTGCTATTCTGCTCATCCCAGAAGGAATCACCATTCCCTTGGCTTACCAACTCCAATTCCCTACCATCAACAACATTTTTGAGTATGAGGCTCTCCTAGCCGGTCTCAAACGTGCCTATCTTCTAGGCGCACGTCAACTCAAGATCATAGGAGACTCTCAGCTTGTTCTGTGGCAGGTCCTTTCTACTTATTGCACTCGTGACCCTAAACTCAAGCCTTATCAAGACCTGGTCACACTCCTAGCTAAGCAATTCCACAAGCTCATCTACATTCACACTCCTCGCTCTCAGAATATCTTGGCTGATGCCTTGGCATCTTTGGCCTCATCCCTCTCCTTCCCTCTCAGCCAGAGCGCTGAGACTATCATTGTCCAGAGGTTAGAAGCACCATCCACTTAGGACCCTTGGTTCGACAACCTTAGGAACTCTTTAATTGTGAAGGCAGAGAGAAGAGAAGCGAAGGAAGTGATGCTCATGGAGCTAGGAGAGATAATGGAAGAAGAAAGGCCATGGTACCACGAGATTGAGCAATATTGCAAAGACGGTGCCTTCCCAGAAGAAGCTGAGTCCGAAGATAGGAGAGCCATCCATAGAGCGGCATTAAGATATACCATTGTTGGAGAAGTTTTGTATAGACACGCTCTAAATGGGATGCTCCTTAGAT
Source organism: Colocasia esculenta (assembly GCA_014218235.1). Classification (NCBI taxonomy): domain Eukaryota; kingdom Viridiplantae; phylum Streptophyta; class Magnoliopsida; order Alismatales; family Araceae; genus Colocasia; species Colocasia esculenta. Next base: position 58,717,457 of record CM024753.1, on the reverse strand, counting down.
GCTTGCCTGACGAAGAAGCTTGGACGATAGTGGAAGGAGCCCACTCTAGTGAGTGTGGAGGGCATGTGAATAGCTAGATGCTAGCTAAGAAGATCCTTAGGCAGGGCTATTATTGGCAGACCTTAGAAGAAGATTGTGCCATCTACGTTCATAGGTGTGTTAAGTGCCAGCTCCATGCTGACAAGATCCATGCTCCATCTTCCTCTCTACATCCACTACCATCCCCTTGGCCTTTCTCCGTGTGGGCCTTTGATATCATTGGACCTCTTGGTGATCCTAATGCTTAAATAAAACAAAAATCATTTATCCTCAATGCTACTGAGTATTTCACCAAGTGGGCTGAAGCCGAAGCATTCACAAAAATCAAAGGTTCGACCGTGTGCCAGTCCATCATGAAGAACATCATCTCGCAGTTTGGAGTGCCAAGCGGCATCGTCAATCTCAAGAGCTTCAGGACTTGTGCAAGAAATTCAACATTTCTCTGCATCATTCGTCTTCGTACTATCCACAGGGTAATGGTCAAGCCGAAGCCACAAACAAAACACTTTTGAAAAAAAAAAAAAACTTGTGATTCTCACAAATTTGCTGACTGGCCTGAGAAATCGATTGAGGCTCTATAGGCCTACCGTACCTCTATCTGCAAGCCCACGGGGCAAACTCCCTCTTCACTCACTTATGGGATGGAGGCGGTATGTTCATATGAGATACTCATTCCTTCGCTAAAGGTACAACTGGACTGTAAGACTTGACTTCCCGGCTTTCTGTCCGGTGTCTTGGATGACTGGCCACTAACGCATCCAACCTGGGCGACACGTTAGTGTCACGTCGTGGGTGTCCGACAAGACAGTCATCCTTGTCGCGACCAGCTTGTGTGTCACGTTCTTATCGCACCTGGCTTTCCTGTCGTGTTCTTGTCGCGACCAGTCAACGGGTCGCGACAGTGTTCCATCGTTTCGGTCATCTGATGCCTGTCAGGGTGGCAGGCATGTCAGTACGACCTGTCGGGTTGTCGCGGCATCCCTGAGGGACACGTTCTTGTCGCGATGCGTTGACCCATCACGTTAAGGTCCTTAACGCAATGTGTCGCCCCGTCGCGACTTGGGTGCCGAAGGCTTAAGGCCTTGGTCAATGACCCCTTCCCCCTTTCTCCCTCCTTCCCCTATCTTCTCCCCCTTTGGCGGTGCTCCACCTCCCTCTCTCCCCTTTGTGTGTTTCAGGCGAGGAGGAGGGCCATGCTCGTGTTCCCGGTGTCGTGGAGCTTCCGTGGAGCGAGGAGGAGGTGGCCAATCCCACGTGAAGGGCCCTTATGGGTTCGTTTCTTCTTGAAAGGTAGGGATTGCTTGTGCTCCCCTCATGGATTGGGAGCCCCTCATGGTTTGTAGATAGTATTTACTGCTTCTCCATGCTCCCCTCCTCTGTGTGGAGTGTTTGTGGTGTGTAGGTGGCCCCGGGATGGAGCATCCTGTGGGTCTGCCTCTCTGCTGGTGTCGCGACCGTAGTGTGCATCGCGACACCAGAAGAAGCGTCTGCCTGGTCGGTCGTGACCTTGTCACGATGCGTTGCCCCGTCATGATAAGGATCACGACGCGTTTTCCTTTCGCAACATGATTTGCTGTCACGACACTCTGCCCCTTCGCGATAGGGTTGCTGTCACGGTGCCCTTCCCCGTCGCGAGGGTATCGCGATGGCTAGGGGGGATACGACAGTACCTGTGTTGCCTTGGGTCTTTCAGTGGCCCCGGTTAACATGTCGGTGTGTGCCCCAGGGCAGGCTTTGCCCTTAGGACCTTCTGGTGGGGAACGCGACAGGTTATCTCCCTGCGTTTAGTGACCGAAGGTGACACCTTCGTGGCCGTGTCCTGGCGATGGTGCCAGGAGGCTCGCGTCTGTCTAATAATCGATTGTCCGACAGTCAATCGATTATTAGCAGAGTGATGTTTTCCGTACTGTCTGGTGGTGTTCCGATGTTTTGGCCTACTTATGCGTGCCTTGGTTGGCCGACGGCCTTCTCGAGAGTTCGTGCATGCCTTGTGCTTGCTGGGCTTATCGTGAGTTACAAGCCAGCAGTTCAGCATGGTTTTTGTTGTGCTTGCCCTGCCTGTTCGCCCGGTGCTTGGCACTTGAGAGCTTGCCCCGTTCAGAGGTTGTCTCCATTTTCTGGGACCCCCATCCTTGGGAGCCTGTTGAGGGAGTGGTCTGGGCTACGAACGTGCTCGAGTTGGCAGCCGACTTGGTGGACTCTGAAGTTGAGGGGAAAATGAGGTTTGGATAGCGACGCCAGTCGTTTGTAGAGCTCTCTTGTCTGGGGCAGGACACCGAGGTCGTTGAGGCAGTTCTCTTCCCAGCGTGGCCCAGACAGTCCTTTGTCTCACTGCCTCTCTCTACGTTGGTTCTGGAGCCACGTAGTGGTGCTAGGCATGGGGCCGCAGCTTGGCCAAGCTACGGTGTTGCGTGCATTCTTGGGGTGTTCTGTGGCGGCTCTATCTCGCTCTTCCGGGGAGGTGGAGGCAGAAGCCAGGCTGGTGAGCAGAGGGAGTGGCTGGTGTGTCCTCTTCTTGGCTGTCAGTGGCAGTGGCTTGGTTGCTGTTATTGTGATGGTGTTTCCTCATGACGTTTCCAAGTGTTATTCGTTGCCCTAGCTTGCATGGCAGTTATAGCCTAGTCGTGCCTAGTTTTCGTGGGCATCGTTGGTTTGGCCTTGTTGTCCCGTGCTTCTGGTGGTTTCCGCTTCGGTGTCCTCTCGGTTCCATAGTCCCGTTCTTGGGTGCTAGTCCATGGTGGCACTGGCGTGTGTGGCTTCCCGACCTCGCGATGTGTTCAGGGTCCGAGGTGGTTCTGCTTGTGGGCCCTCGACCTTGTAGAGGTCTGAGGTGGTCAATCTTGTGGTGAGATGTCATGCTCACTTGGTTGTTGTGTGACCTCAGCAGGTGTGCCAAGGGTTGTTTCCGCTTGGTGCCTGACTCTGTTGGTTTCTGTAGGAGTCGTGTGTATGTCACGACCTTGGTTGGTGGTCGTGGTGTTGCATTATTCTGTTCCACTGCTTTGTAGTACCTTGCTGTAGGTGTTCCTCACTTTACAACTTTCTAGTGTAGCTTCCTATTTTCGGAGTTCCTACTGCTCTCGCCGGTAAGGGACTAGTAATCCCTACTGGGCCTTGTTTGTGAGACTCACCCTCCTACTTCTTTCAGCTAGGGGCTCGTCGTCGCGGGAGCTCGGTGTCGGACGGGTTGCGGAGGTGGCTATGGCGCCGTGTGTTGTCAGTAGCAGTGAGAGCGAGTGTTGTGAGCTCTTGTACTTGAGCGAGTTGAGAGTTGTGCTTTGTATGTTCTTGGGGTATGCCCCTTAAGGACTGCACCTTTGTTCTTGTACCTGTGCTTTTACTTTGGACACGTTGTACAGTTGTTATATTGTTATAGTTATTTAAATTCAGTACATATCTCACTAGACTATTTCTTCTAACCCTTCCGGGTCTTTGGATCCGTGGGTGGAGATGCGAACTTCGGGGTCTCTAGAGGGGGTCCGGGAGGTCGGGTCATTACATGGACAAATAACTTAATCTCTATGAACATCGAGAGGCGTTACTTACATAGCTGGAACACTTAGACGAATGGCATCTAGCTGCAGCCGATCATGTGCTTTCATATCAAAGTAGACTATGGAGATCTTTTCAAAAGAAAGTGATTGAATGCAAATTTCAAGAAGGAGACAGGGTTTTGAAGTGAATTTTCATAAAACCTGGTGGTCTTAGGTCCAAATTACAAGCTAATTGGGAAGGTCCGTATGTCATCAAGGAAGCGTACCCTTGGAATGCTTATAGGCTAGTGAATGCCGATGGTGAGGAGCTCTCTCACCCGTGGAATGGTTTGTACCTTAAAAGATTCTGATCTTAATAAAAAATTTCTATAGTGGTGCTACCTTGCAAAGGAGTACCAATAGTCTTGGGTCTCGTATTCTGTTGCGGTTGTCAAATAACCCCTATGTCTAGCCAACACAAACAACACGGCAATGCACGGTCGACTCCCCTTAGACAAAGGTGTTCCTGCTTAGCCCTTATGTAGGGAAAGTGGAGGCCTAATCTCCTCTTACTCGGACAAGGCGTAGGGGCAAAAGGGTTATTGGTTTGAAGACAAGAGAAGGGAACAGATCACATGTGAATAAAATCTCAAATAGGGATGGTCAATTCGAAGAGCAAAAGAAAGAAATAACAAAAATACAGAAAAGTAAATGAGTCAAAATGAAGGATAGAGGCATGGCAAAGAGTGGCAAAGTCCCAGTGGGACGAAAATGAGCCCGGTCGTACGCATGCCTCAAACAAAATCAATGACCACAAAGTCTCTAGACAATAGACGGAATCCACATGAGATGCACCCTAACCAGTCAACAAACCAGCATCTCGAGCACCGACGCTAAGTCTTACCCCCCTTTATGTCCTCTTATCCCCACTAACAACCGAAACACTCCTACACCCGGTTTGTGTAGGAACACTAATGACTAAGGGCAGTTAGCCATAGGGAGACCAAGAACAAATGCACACTACACTTAGGGGGTGTTTGACAACGGAAAATGGGGAATGAGGTTCATAACTAATCACTCCAATGCAGAGGGTGCCGCTTGAAGACAATCCAAAAAAAAAAAAAATCCAAAAAAAAGAAAACCCCAAAATTTTAAAAATGAAAATCCAAAAAATTAGAGAACACCAAAATTCCCCCCCCCCCAAAAATAGAAAATCCCAAAATAAAAAATTAGAAAACCCCAAAATAAAAAAATTTAGAAAATCCAAAAAACATTTAGACGTATATATCATTTTTAGCATGTATTGTTACTTTCTATTTTCCTCAATTTAATAAGGCTCCGCCTCTTGACTATCATGAAGTTAAAGTCATTCCTTGCTTAATGCAAGGAGCCAAGCCAAAGAGCAAATCTAACTTGTTTGCTAAGAGTGCAGGGACATGATGTTTTGAACGACACAATGATGTACTCAGTTTCTTCTCTCTCTCTCTCTCGGATCTCATTTTCACTCGTGTCAACACAAATCATTCAAACGTTCATGAACATTGGCACAAAAGTAAAGATCCACTAATATAAACATCATGTATAAGATAAGAGGGAGGTGGCTCACAAGCTCCTCACTATCCACCACTACTCTCCCCAGATCCCTCGTGCCTCTCAGGTGGTGGTGGCATGTTGCCACCACCCCTAACACTCCAGGCACACGTCTCGCCTGCCCAGCGCCTCTCCTCCTCCTCGTTCCTCCGACGGCTGGAGGAACCTGCCAGATACTGCCTCACAGAGGCGCCGCTTGTTCCACTCCTTCTCCTGCTCTGGCTCTGGCCAATCGCCATCACCAAGCTTCGGAGCTCATCAATGCGGATTTGCTCCGCCTGGTCCACTGACGACCTCTGCACACGCAGCGTGGCCAGCTCCCTCCACAGCTCCCCCACTGGCTCACTGCCCTCTTGGCCTACATGCGCCACCGAGCTACCTCTGTCGCTGACGCCTTCGCCTGGAGACGTCACTGGGCTGTCACTATAACTGCCGTGTCTATCTGGTCGGTGGCAGTCCTCAGCTCCGCGACCTGTATCAAGACACGTTAGCATACAATCTCTAAATTGAAAAATGATTAGGTTAGAGTCACACTTACCCTCTCCTCCAGCACAGCCTCTACCTCCTCGGCCCTCCTCAAGGCACCCACCATTCGATCGTTAAGATCAGATTGGGAGCCCTCTGCTGCTGCCCCAGATGAGGACGCACCTGCCTGTGACGTCCTCAGCCTCACCAACTCCGCACACTGCACATGAAGCACTTGTCAATTTCTTTAAGCTAAAGGAACTGGTAGGTTGCCGAAGTCTGAGTAGGTACTTACCAGCTGGTCTGCCTCTCTCCTAGCCACGTCCCAGTCCTGCACGTTGGAGTGCAGTAGGGCCTGGAGCGATGCTATCTGTCCTGTCACGTCCGCTTGCAAACCACCAAGTCATGTTAGATCCGGTTCAATCAAATAAATTCACAAGGTCTAAGTTTTGAGGTATACCTGTTGTCGGGCTCCCCTATAGACCCTCACCCCATACTTCAAGGCAGAGGAATGCAGGTATGCTTCGTCAGTCTGCGCATCGGACGCGACCCGACACCCTCGGTGCTCTCAATCTGCAATCTGGTCTCGAGCTCGCTCGCACCAATCAGTCGTGTCATGGAGTCCTCGAAAGCTCCGTCCAGGCCTAGGGGTTCTGCCTCAGCTAGGGAACTCCACGACACTCTGACGAAGTCCGAGCGACCGCTGAGTCAGATGCAGGTGCAGAGGTAGAACCAGGTTGAGAGCATGCACCCACATTGCGCTACCAAAGTAGGGGCGGGCCTGCTCCAACCAGGGCTATCCCTCATCTCCCTCCTCTAGGTATGGCTGCCACACCATCTGCACAAACAATCCACACATCTTGTCAGTAGCCAAAAGCATTTAAGGAAATCAAATGAGGATTAGAAGAGGGTTAGCACTTACATCCAGCTGAGGGTAGATGTCGATAGCATCCTGGATGGACACCAACTTCTCCTCTAGGGGGTGTGTGTCTCGGCATGGCACCCAATGCCTAGTTAGGGGCACGAGGCCCGGTCGCTCCAGAAGCCCCCTCCCCAGGCCCGGGAGGTGGCGGTAGGTCCAGACCTGCAGAGAAAGAAGCACCATTAGATCACATATTTGCAAGTAGGCAATTCATAAGTGAGGCAAAAGGAAGAGAAGAGTACCTGAAGGAAGGGGAAGAATCCGCTGATCGCGGTCTGCCGGACAGAAGACCCTAGGCTGTCAAACTGATGTGCTAGAAGGGTAGCACCCCATGCATGATCCCCTACCTGACCTAAGTCCTCCAACAATGGCAGGATTCAGCAGTGGACAGCATTGCCCCTCGTGGAAAACAACAACCTCCCTAGGAAGAAGGTGAGGAAGCGATGGAGGTCCAGATCTGCCTGAGCAGTAAGCTCGCCAGCTAGGGTCTCCCTACACCCCCTCACCAGTCAGTCTACCTACTCGTCTACCGTCTCCCCTACCTCCCTACCTATCTACACCAACCCTAGGCTCTCCTGTAGGTCCACCCTAGGAACTAGTGAAGACCTATGACCCATTGTCAAGTCTAGGAACCTACGGGCGATGTCCCTATAGCACGGGTAGGTAAACCGACTAACCGGGCGGCCATAGACCCTCAACCTGGTGATCCTACTCACATCCTCCAGATTAGGGATTATATGACCCCATGGGAACACGAAGGCGGTCACCTCCGCGTCCCACCTGCTCCACAGCGCCTAAGTGAGAGGAGCATCGACCCTCATCTACTCCATGCGGAGGACCTCTCCAAACCCCATCTCGTCAAGTCGCTCCCTCTGGAAGCCCGGAAGCACCAAGTACACAGCCAATACCAAGAGCCAAGAGACTCTCACCCTCATCTCACCTTGTAAACACACATAAAGAAGGCAACCAGTCAGCTAATCATACAATTGAAGTGCCCACGGCTGAGGTCGTGTCGACCCAGAAGGTCGCGACTTTGTCGCGATGCCCCGATGCTCGCGACCTGGTCGCGATGCCCAGAGTGGCCGCAACCTTGTCGCGACGACCATTGGCCAACATGACAATGTTGCGACCTCTGACCTCGTCGCGACACTCCTTGTCGTGATGGGGCAGGCCGTCGCATTCTCAGTCGATTGGCCGACTGGAACTTCCCTTCTCTGGCGGCCTTTCTCTTGGGCTTTTTGCCCTACAAACACCCTCTATGGGGCTTCCTCATCATATCCACACAATATAAATCAAGGGCTAGGGCGATTGGGGCCTACCTTCTTCATAGACGCCTCCCGGGCCATCGTCGCCGCCTCCACATCCACGGTCGGGACCTCCTCCTCCTCCATCTCCACCTCCGGCACCTCCTCACCTGCCAGAGCCGTCGCCTCACACCACCGGAGCATCCTCGCCTCCGGTCTCTTCCTCCTTTCACCGCTAGGGGAAACCCCATCACCGACGCTGCCTTCCATCGCCATAGGAGAGAGGAAGAGAGTGAGGAAGAAGAAGGAGAGACTGAGAGAGAGCACAAGGAGAGAGCGAGATAGCCGGAGAGAAGGGAGTCGTCGGATGCCCAAATCACTGGAGAAGAGAGATGTGAGCGCAAAAGAGGGAAGAAATGGGGACCACTGCATTTTGAACTCTCGGTTGGAGTCGCGACATCTATAGATGTCGCGTTCAGGTCACGACGATCCAGTAGGCCGCGACATTGTCCCGACCTATTGAGCCGTCACGACATGAAGGCGACATCTGTAGTTGTCGCAACACTACCTGAGCATGCAAATAGTGAATAAAATTTGATTTTATTGATCCAATTCATCAAATACAAGATCCAATCATTGTCTATGATCAATTAATCATCCTTTCATGCCCTACCTACCACTTGGTATAATTCCTAATACCTCTCAAGCATGTTCTAAACCCTGTGCAGCTTCCGCCATGGGGCGATCTCCACGTGGTCGGATTCTCCTCAATGCTTCCAAATACTCATGGTACATGTCATCGTCCTCCGTCACCTTCTCTGAGATGAGTCTCGTGGCACACCCCTCCCAATGGACGATGGTGCTCCTCACATCCTACTCATCTTGTAGATTGTCCATCTTCCTTGCCTGGATAGGCAGATAGTGAGAGAGGGTTGGTACAACTGTGCGTGCCACACCACGCTGAAGATAGCATCGATGAGGGTTGTAGAGGACCAGTGCTTCATTGCTGATCAATCTCAAGTCCAGGCCGACACGTTGAGGAAGGCAGATGATCTTGTTATGGAGGAAGGTCGAGCGCATCTCGAATTGCTCCACCTGCAGTATGTTCAAGTACATCCTCCACTCCTTGAGTCCCTTGACCACTGCGATCTTGCACCACGCCTGGGTGGTCATGTGTAGTGGAGCACCAACGAAGGCGAGAAGGTGATGGACCATGCTCATACACTTGACGGAGGTGTCATCCGTCACCTTAAAGCAAATGTGCATGCCCATACAGCACTCGAGGGAAATCATGGAGCCGAAGAGGGGTCTGCCAGTGGCTGCAGAAGAGAGTTCGACATATAAACAATCAAGGATGGCCTGGGAGATAGACATACCTTCCCACACGCAGCTGATGACACTCAGGTTGGTCGCAGACAGAAGATGATCCTACATGGGGAAGAGGATGACGCCACATATGCAGATGGCGGCAGCCTTGGCAATCACTAGATAGTTCCCAATCTTCCTCTTGCACTGGAAGGCGATCCATTGAGAGAGGGGGATTAGATGGATATAGCATGGGCTTGTCATGGTACTCAGATCCCGGGTCCTAGTAGTGGTCTCGCTAAGGATGGCCCAGGAGTTGACCAGGGCCACAGTATGAGAGATGAGGTGCTCCGCCCCTTTCTTGTCTTTTGGGAGACCCAGCATGATCTCTAGCTCCTCCAGTAGGATTGTGGCTTCAAAAGAAGGGAAGACGAAGGTATGCATTTATGGATGCCACAACTCCACAAGCATAGTAATGCTATCCCATATATGCACAATTTTGTGGTAATTCTTTGCTAACACCAGGACGGTCGCCAGCTTCCACTCACATAGCACGTTGATGGACGCTATGGGGAGCGCTTTTATCATGGGCTCCAACCATGGGATTTTGGAATAGCGTCTCCCGCCTGGATGAATCTAGAAGAAAGAAAAGGAGGAGGTTGGTAGGAGAAGAAAAAGGAGAAAGAAATAAATAAGAAGAAGAAGAAGAAGAAGAGAGAGAAAGACTAGAAGAGGAGCTAGAAAGAACTTACTTGAACATCATGTCTTGAGCTCAAGTGTTCGGGCACAGAGGAGAGGCGATGGAGCTCTTCATGGGCCGTCCTCGCTACTTTTGGACTGCCATAGGGGATGAAGCTAGCTTGGAGAGAAGAAAAATACCTCTTCATGGCTTAGGGAGAGAGAAAACCAAGAGAGAAGAAGAGAGAGAAGGTGGGCTACGAATTTGGAGCCCTGCACCCCTATTTATAGAGCCTTGGGAGGGGTTAATCCCACTCCAATTCGTCCCTAGGGGGTAGAGTTACATTAGGTTTGGGTTTAGGAGTTCAATAGGTAATAGGATTGGTCTTAGGATAGGGATAAGGCTCGATTTCAGGGTTTAGTGCACAGAATAGTGTCCCGACGCCCCGATCTGAACTGATAAGGTCGCGACCCTCTGTGACGTCATGAAAGTGTCGCGACCCCTAGAGGCGTCGCGTTAATGCCTGTTATGTTTTCTTGTGTCTATGCATTCTTTGCTTGTGTTGATGTTGTATTTATGCATATTTTCTTTACTTTCAGTCAATTATTGTTCGTCTATTCATCAGAAAATCACAAAAAAAGAAAAAACCATAAAATAAAAAAGATGGAGCTTCACAGGTAAGTGCAGGTATGACCTTCTTATCCCTACTCCCTTGCATTACTATACATTAGCTTACTTATTGTATCATTTCAAGGACCGGTTGGTTCTCAATGTGTTCTAGGATCTGAGTTCCCCTTCATCAAAAATAGTGATGATCTAGGTGCACATTGTTAATCACTGGACAGGCCGTTAAGTTAGATGAGTTCGGGGATGATGGACTCTGTCTTGCACAGCGGTTGCAGGAAGATTCTCGACCCATTCTTGTCTGGTTTAGCAATATTATCCTTGATATATTTTATATTTTCTCTTTTCTTTGCATTCGATTATATGTTTTCTTTTCTTTTTTTAGCGCAGCATGCATCATATAGGTCTTTTTTGAGCCGTCATGACTCATCCCTGACTAATAATGAGCTTTTGTTGAGTGCCCAACTGTCCTTCATATTCAGAACAAGAAATCCTATTCCACTCCGAATCAGAAGGTTTGTCTCCAAGCCAGCTACTCTTGCCAGTTTGTCAAGAATTTCCTTGTTTGGATTCTCTATCCAATTTTCATCCTTATTCCTTTTGATCCGTTTTGGTTGCGAATCACTCCCAGGACAGAGTTAGAGTTACCTTCCTGGCATGCACCTGTCCTTCCAAAATGAAACCTACACACCAATCAGCTAGGGTACCTCTCAATCGAGGGATTGATCATCCTTTTTTCTCTCCCTTTCGTCGAGACTTGTGTTTTCCTTGCATTCTATTCGAGCAGCTAACTCAGGGCTTTCAAGAAGATTCCAATTGCCTGTTGGTTAGATCAGGTGTCTCTTTACGTTGGCTCTTATCTTTTCATTCCATTCCACGTCATCTCTGCTTCATCATCATTTCATAACAGCTCCGCTACACTTCCGCTACGCTCCCTTGCAAAGTGGAAGCCAAGGAGGGGCAATCTGTAGACACCTGATTCTGGCCCATAAGTCGAACCATATGTTTTGTTCCCTTAATGTGCCCCAAGTTGGTCATTCACCTTAAGCCCATTCGTTAGCCATGTTTTGAGCCCATTAAAGCCCAATTCTCAGCTTGTCTGTCCAATTATCATGTCCAGAGTCCTTGTGCTAGGGTTTCAACCCTCAAACCTTGATGCGATAGCCTTGAAGGTCGCATTCCTTCTATTTAACTAATTAAAAATCCTTAAATAATCAATTATTTTCCTAAATAATATATCAAAATTTTAAAATAATCAGTTATCCTTAACGCAATGGGTCGTGGCATCGCGTTATTCTTCAGGTCGCATCCCCTCTGGCTGTCGTGACAGCCCATGCATATCTATTCACATGTATTCATGGTCGCGACCACCTTAGCCGTCGCAACAATCATTGTCGCGTCCCTACGACCTGTCGCGACATGGTCTGCATGCGCTGGCCTCTGCAACCACCTCCACTTTATCCTCCATTAGCCTTATCTTCATCCACAACCAACCTCCCAACCCCCTAGCCACAGTTTGAGGTTCCATCTCACATTGGAACCCTCCTAGGACTCTTCCCATGTAGATTTACTTGACTTTTTATTATTTGCATAGGCCATTATCACTCATGGACGAGATTTTCTCTCTCCTTTCTATATAAGTGACCCTTCCCTTTCAGAAGGAGGAGAGGACTCCTAGCTACCACGAAGTGCTGCCAAAATCTCACCAGAGCTTTCCCTTAGCTCGTAGCCCTCCCATTTCCACCCATTTTCTCATTATCCTCTTCATCAAGTCATGCTTCTTTCTTCAAGTATGGAGCTTGGTGGCTGAGGAGGTGACTTCCACCTTCTTCAGAGGCTATTGCATGACTAAGAGCATCCTTCTATAGCCAGGGAGTCGCCCCTTTGGGGCCCTTTCCCCCTCCTTTCTCTTCATTTTCCCTTCATGCATGTTGTTATTTTCTCTTAGATAGAGGCATATCTTTTCTTTCCCAAGTTTTTATGCAACCCAAGGGGTTTCAAAACACCCCCCAGGTTCGTTCCCCCCATGCTTCATCCTTTTCATTTCATTTTGAATAGATGCTTCACTTAAATAAGGTCTAACAGGGTTTCTTCTTGGTGTTTCATTGTTTTGGCAGGTACTAAAGCAAGGATAGACGAGGAGCTCTTGTTCTCTATCCGAATGGAGAGCAAGAAGAAGGTCCCTCCACTCATCTTCTGCACTGTTGAGAAGGCATCGACATCCTGTGTCGTGATAAGGAGAACGTGCCCGGTCGGGGCATCGTGATAGTCATCATATCGTGACGGGTCTTCCCGTCGTGACATCAGTAAGTGCCCTCTTCTCAGTTCCTTTTTCTAGCATGTTAGCCTTAGTCTTCATCTGTATCTTAGGGCAACTTGTTAGGTGGCGATCACATCCCCATATCATGTTGTGAACGTAGACCATGTTGTGTGTTTCGAGGGGCACGTAACCCTATGATTACAGCAGGCAGTGTGGATAAATGTAGGGCATGTAATGCACTATTTTTTTTATCTATTCGTCATTGTGGTATTAATGTTTTTGTTATCTATTCGCCAACCCAAGCATCACAATTTATTACAAATACAATTCAAGCACACTTTCCTGGCCCCATCCATCAATTTTTCGATTTTTCGATGGATGTTTAGGATTTATTGTATGATATGTTCATGGTATGTGAATTATTTTATCAATGATAGTCTCTTTCAATTCTTAGTTTAGTATATTAATTGTTATGTAGTTTATTTATTCATTTTTTTAATATGCAGAGGAATCATCGATTCACAGAGCATTTAGATAAGTCATGTGCTAGATCTGCATGGACAACCACTGCAAGAGCAAGTTTCAAGCATCTTTTGTATAATGTTTGAAGAAATGCAGAAAGAGTTTGTGCAAGCACAGATACGAACCAGTGGAAGGAGCATAAACCTTTTTGGATGAGAAAAGAGTATTAAGTGGAGTTGTATGGAAGATGGGCGGGGGAAAATGGGTTGAAAATTCCGCCAAAATAGAGATAAATAGAGCCACGCATCTCGAGGCAATGTACATACAGGTGGCTCTATCTCTTTTGCAACGCATAAAGCACGAATTTTAAGTACACTTCTATATTCTTTAAATTTTGTAAATCTAATAATAAATTGTGATTTATTTGAAAAATATGAAACATAGGTCAAGCAACCACCTAAATTTCAAGAACTTTTTGATCAAACTCATAAGAAGAAAGAGACAGATGATTACATTAATGAGAAAGCTCGGGAGGTAGCGGTAATTTATACACCATTAGTTTTTTGAAAAAATTAATTAGAAGTCCTTGTCAGAGGGTTGACTTAATTTATAGTCCCTGTCAGGAGACCAGAAGTCATATAGTCCTTTCTTTTTGTGTTGTTTAATTTCTAGTCCCTATTTTTAGTTTCTCAGCATTTATGAGTCTTGGGAGACGAGTCGTCCTTTTAGCATCAACTTTTTTCCTATTTTACCCTTCCTTCTTCTGGTCTTTCCCTATGTAGACTTACATTTATTACAACTAGTGTACATATCATTTACAGTAAGCTTTGATATCACTTACAGTAAGCATTCAAATCACATATAGTAAGTCTTCATATCACTTATAATAAGCCTTTGATATCACTAACATTAAGTCTTTATTTCAATTTTAGTAAGCATTTGATATCACTTACCGTAAGTCTTCATATAACTTATAATAAGTATTTGATATCACTTACGATAAGTCTATATATCGCTTACAGTAAGCCTTCATATCACTTACATAAGTATTTGACCTCACTTACAGTAAGTCTTGGTATCAGTTATAGCCTACAACTATAAATTTTTAGAAAATAAAAAAACTCTATTTGTAGGTGAGTGCTAGGATTCAAACCCAGGTCTCCACAAACTCAACATGGTATATCCTTACCACTAAACTACAACCACGTTTGTGTTACAATATAACATCTATTATATTTCACTAAGTATTGATATCACTTACAGCAAACATATACATCATTTATAGTAACTCTTAAAATCACGTATAGTATATGTTAAACTCAATTACAGTAAACGTTATTCTCTATTACAATATATGTTTATTCTCTACTATAGCCTATGTTAATCCTCATTACAGTAAATATTATTCTATGTTATAGTATACATTAAATTCTATTATAGTAAACATTATCATCTATTATAGTAAACGTAATTCTCTATTACAATATATGTTTATTTTCTACTACAACTTATGTTAAGTCTCGTTACAGGAAATATCATTCTCTGTTACAATATATATTAAGCTTTGTTATAAAATAACATAGGTTAATGTATGTTATTTTGTAGGTTAATGTTTATTGTAACATAGCTTAATATACATTAAACTACATTAATACCATACATTAACATAAATTAACATATATTAAGCTCTGTTACAATATACATTAACCTATGTTATTCTGAACAATAATATACGTTAATGTATATTGTAACAATAATAACATACATTAATATACATTAACCTACATTAATAACATACATTAACATAAATTAACATACATTAAACTCTATTACAATTTACATTAACCTGTGTTATTTTGTAAAAATAATATAGGTTAATATATGTTAATGTATCTTATTAATGTATGTTATTAATGTAGGTTAATGTATATTAAGCTCTGTTACAATAGACATTAACCTACAGAATAATATACATTAACCTATGTTATTTTGTAACAAAGTTTAATGTATATTGTAATATGGAGTGATATTTACTGTAAATGATGTGTACGTTTGTGGTAAGTGATATCAATACTTAATGAAATATAATAGATGTTATATTATAACACAAGTGTGGTTGTAGCTTAGTGGTAAGAGTATCCCATGTTGAGTTTGTGGAGACCTGGGTTCAAATCCTAACACTCATTTACAAATAGAGTTTTTTTTGTTTTCTAAAAGCTCATAGATGTAAGCTGTAACTGATACCAAGACTTACTGTAAGTGATGTCAAATACTTATGTAAGTGATAAGGAGACTTACTATAAGCGATATATAGACTTACTGTAAGTGATATTAAAGGCTTACTATAAGTGATATTGTAGCACCCCGAAAATTTAGTGATTTAAAAATAAACAAAAAATTAAAAACAACCATTTAATATTTATCAAAGTGATTAACACATGCACGTCATGATCGTATGTGTGAAAGGAGAGATTAAAATGAAATAAATTCCATAGTTAGTCTCCTAATGAGACAAGACAACTAGTGGATAATTGTTGGGCCAAACAAACACTCTTAGCCCAAAGAACAAGAACCCAACAAGAAAAATCCCCAAAATTCGTAACCTTAATTGAGCAAAAAATAGAAAAAGGTAATTAGGGCAGAATCTAAGGCAACTAGCCTTACATAACAACTCAAATTTGTGCCTAACCATACTAGGAGGTTTCCTAATAGCTCGCACACTACAATTGGTATGGGAATCATCACAATAGGGAAGGGATTAATCAAAACTTGGAGTACCCCTTTCCAAGACACATTAGGGCTACTAAACAACCCGAAACACATAAATACTCTTCCTAAGACCCTTGGGGACGAGTTTACATAAGCTGGGGTCGTGAGGAGGACTACTAGAGCACCAGAGGAGAAGGAGATTGCCCCCAACCAGAGCCATCTTCACCTGCTGTCGTTCTGCATTGACCTGCAGAAGACCTTGCTTAATGTCTATCAAAAGTAGGTGTTCTCGAGCCAAACAAGTGTAAATCACGTGCTAGATGTGTAGTTGTGCGAGTTCTTCTTATCGGTAGGGACTTTCCTTGTTTTATTGCATTATTTGATTGATTTGAAGCATGTTTAATGTGTATAGATGTGTAGTTGTGTTTTCTATATAGTGTAATTGATTTGTAGAAGTTTGGTATGCATGGAAATGAGGTTTTGAGCTGGTTTCTATGTGAAAATCGAAGTGTAGGGTTTCTGTCTGAGAAGGAGATGGATCGGGCTGTCGCGTTCAGGTAGCGACCCTTGGCCCTGTCGCGTTCTGGTTTGTGAATGCGGCCTGTCGAGCCGTCACGTTCTTAATGCGACGGTAGACGCTGTCGCGTTCTGGTGTGCGATTGCGGTTTGTCAGGTTGTCGCGTTCTTATCGCAACAGTGACCCCCGTCTCATTCTTCTGTCCGAAATAAGTGGTTAAACCTTGGGAAATGAGGGTCCTGTGTGGACCTAGCTCAGGTCATTTAGGGTATTTTAAGTTGTTCTGAGTCAATTAATGATTAGCAAAGCATGTTTAGGTTAATGGTTATATGAATCATGTTTTAAGAAATATATTTGTGGTTTATGTGCATAGTGGTGTGTTGCTATAGAGGTCATGAAATGACCAATGACAGGCAAGATTGTAATGTAGTTTATGTCTTTAGCAGTGTGTAGTTGCTTGGAGATCACGTGGTGACCAATGACGAGCTGATTATGGTTTGTGTATCATGGTATAAGTTTTATGGTTGCGTTGAGTGATCGGCGTGGTTTGTGTGCTTTCCGAGTTTTATGGTCCGGCGCCTATTCCGGAATGCCTCTCTAGTCAGGTACTCCAGGTTTTGTGTGAGCCAAGCACGTTAGTACTCGAGGTTTGTCCTAATACTGTGTGTACCGTTGAGGTCTGTGTCATCTTCCTGGACACCCTCACTCTTGTGTTTGAGTTGTACGTTTGGCTGAGGGAAAGATGACAGAGGGCAGCGAGTCGTGTTTGTGGGTGTGCGGTCGCTTGTAGCGCACTCGTGGTTGGGGGTACAGACACCAGTAGACGTACTGGGCCACAGCTAGCCCGGTTTTCCAATACCTCACTTTAGAGAGTTCGGGCCAAAGTCTCTAAAGGTGCCAAGCATGGGCCTGTAGCTGTGTGGTCTGCAAGTGTAGTGTTGGTTGGTCTCCACTGTTCCTTGGCTTTACTATGTGGTTATGGAGCGGCAGTTGGACCTTTCGTCCGTGACTGCGAGACTGAGAGGCTGTTCTTGTATTGTGTTGTCCGGGTTGGATACTGGCGTCATGATGATGCAGTGAGATTAGTCAGATAGTAGAATGATTAGGGGAAAGTCTTTTTGCAGAAATGGTATTATATTCGATATGATTGTCAGTATAGTTTAAACTCAGTGTTATTAATTAGAGGAAGACAGAATGTGGCAGATTATAGAGTGATAATAGTCTGATGATTTAAGAAATGTTTAGAAAGAGTTTATATAGCAGTGTGCAGAAAGTGATTCAGATGAACAAAAGAGTTTTATTATAAAGGTATTTCTAGAGTTTGATATGAAAGCTACAGAAGATCAGTTAAAGAATAGTAAGCAGATTAAAGTTATGGCAGAATAGAGTGGGAAGAGTAGGAAATGTATGGAAATTGGAATTGTTAAAGTCAGTGTATTGTAAAATATAGAAAGGAAAAGTGTAATTAGTTAAGCAGTAAAGTATTTTGGGTCAGATGGCACCTGATTGAGAAAGAGTTCGGTAAAATTGAAAGTAAAATATGTGCAGAGTTAGTTGAGCAGTTTTGTTTTCCGATAAGAGAGTACAGTGTCACAACAATGAGAATGGAAATTGTGAAGGGTTATGAATTCAGTTTGTTGAGTCAATTAGAGAGTATTATTTGAAGTAAGGTAAGTATGTAAATAGTAAAGCATATCAGTAGCAGTATGTCAGAATTCAATGTGGCACAGATAAAGTTGAAGCATTAAAGGAAGCAGCACCAGAATTCATGTATTAACTTTCTGTGGTAGTTAATTGGGTAAGATGATTTGATAAGAAAGTGAAGTCAGCTCAGTTAGAGTTCGAGTAGTGGAAATATAGAAAATTAAAGGTAATAGTAAAGGTAAAATTTATGAAACATTTTGGCAAGTATTTAATGTAATCAGAGTGGCATAGAGGAAGCATAGCATATTCAAGACTCCCAGGTCATCAGAAGCTTAAGTGTTTGAAAAAGAATTCGAGGTTTTTGCATAGCTAATTAAAAAGGCAATGGTTCTTAACAAGATATGAATTTAAAGCAGTACAACCAGATTGATATACAGAGGCAGAAAATTCAGATATGATATTTTGATTTTCTTCAAGGAATTAACCGTTGAGAATTTAAATAAAGGCCAAGCAGAATAATAGTTGGCAGTAATAGGCCGATAAAGAAATAGCACCAAGAAATCAGTAATTTGAAGACAATTTAGCATGGCAAAGCAGTTAAGAGTGGCAGTGTATGGTAAAGTGTTTTAAGTGAAGCGGCACAGAAAGGAATGTTGCAAACACAACCAAGGAAATGTGGAAGTAGGTTGAGTCCAAGGAGATAAAGCACCAACAACAAGGTAGAATTTCCTACAGTTGAAAGATAAAGAAAGGCAGATTGAGTTAATAGAGCAAAGCAGTTATGAAAAGAATTAAAGAGAAAAGAGAAAGCAGAACCAGCACAGAAATGAACAAACTGAGTTAGTCAGTGCAGAATGGTTTGAAAGGTAAATGCAGAGGAAATGTATCCTACTTGTTCTGTATATGGTTTTATTCCTTTTTAGGTGATAGTCCGGCTTACTGTGGTTTATTTTGAATGTCGAGGACGACATTCCTTTTTAGGTGATAGTAATGTAACATTGTGGCTGTTCGGATCTATGTTTATTGGTTTTGGTGTGGTGCTCAGGACCAATGTGGGGTCGTTGAGCCGTAGTCGTGGTCTTCGTGCGTTGTGTGGGTGTTGTGGGCCAGAGGTTTTAGCCCAAACAGTCCACAGGTTCACTAGTTGTGAACGCGATAGGGTGGGGCATCACGTTTTGAATGCGACAGTCGCATGCGTCGTGTTCTCCACACCGCCTTTGTGACGCGTGGTATGGAGAGTTTTCAGAAGGCGACGGTTAGGTGTGTCGTGTTCTGAAGGTGATAGTATGCTACGTTGTGTTCTTGTTTTCGGTTGAGATAAGTTTGGCCCTCCGGCAAACAGAGTAGGAAGCTCTGTTCGACCAGGGAGAGTGTTACTGTAGTGATTTTTGGTGACGTTGGCTTTGGAGCTTGTGTTTCGATGTGGTTTTGGCACGTAGAAGCTACTCAGAGAGTGGAGAGATCGATTGAGCTTCGTTCTGCGAGTTCTTCTTATCGGTAGGGACTTTCCTTGTTTTATTACATTATTTGATTGATTTGAAGCATGTTTAATGTGTATAGATGTGTAGTTGTGTTTTCTGTATAGTGTAATTGATTTGTAGAAGTTTGGTATGCATAGAAATGAGGTTTTGAGCTGGTTTCTGTTTGAAAATCGGAGTGCAGGGTTTTTGTCTGAGAAGGCGATGGATCGGGCTGTCACATTCAGGTCGCGACCCTTGGCCCCGTCGCGTTCTGGTTTGTGAACGTGGCCTGTTGAGCCATCACGTTCTTAACGCGATGGTAGACGCTATCGCGTTCTGGTGTGCGATTACAGTTTGTTGAGCTGTCGCATTCTTATCACGACTGTAGCCCCCGTCGCGTTCTTCTATCCGAAATAAGTGGTTAAGCTTTGGGCAATGAGGGTCCTGTGTGGACCTAGCTTAGGTCATTTAGGGTATTTTAAGTTGTTCTGAGTCGATTAATGATTAGCAAAGCATGTTTAGGTTAATGGTTATGTGAATCATGTTATGCATGTTTTAAGAAATATATGTGTGGTTTATGCGCATAGTGGTGTGTTGCTATGGAGGTCATGAAATGACCAATGACATGCAAGATTGTAATGTAGTTTATGTCTTTAGCAGTGTGTAGTTTCTTGGAGGTCACGTGGTGACCAGTGACGAGCTGATTATGGTTTGTGTATCGTGGTATAATTTTTATGGTTGTGTTGAGTGATTGGCGTGGTTTGTGTGCTTGCCAAGTTTGGTGGTCCGACGCCTATTTCGGAATGCCTCTCTAGTCGGGTACCCTAGTTTGTGTGAGCTAGGCACGTTAGTGCTCGGGGTTTGTCCCGGTAATGTGTGTACTATTGAGGTCTGTGTCATCTTCTTGGACACCCTCACTCCTATGTTTGAGTTGTACGTCCGGCTGAGGGAAAGACAACAGAGGGCAGCGACTCATGTTTGTGGATGTGCGGTCGCTTGTAGCGCACTCGTGGTTGGGGGTACGGACACCATTAGACATACTGGGCCCCAGCTATTCCAGTTTTCTAGTGCCTCACTTTAGACAGTTCAGGCCTGAGTTTCTAAAGGTGCCAGGCATGGGCCTGTAGCTGTGTGGTCTGCAGGTGTGGTGTTGGTTGGTCTCCACTATTCTTTGGCTTTATTGTGCGGTTGTAAAGCGGCAGTTGGACCTTTCGTCCGTGATTGCGAGATTGAGAGGTAGTTTTTGTGTTGTGTTGTCCGGGTTGGATACTGGCGTTATGAACCAGTAATCCGTTCCCATGTGGCGGTGTCATTCTCTCTGACTCGTGATTTTCCAGGGGTTGTGGCTTGTGAGTGGTGACTCACTGGTTGTGGTTTGACTCGCTATGGTATGCATTGTAGGAGGCACATTTGTGTTGTGGTTTTGTGTGTGCTGGTGGTTTGTCGTGGTACCTCGTGGCTTTAGGTACCTGTACCCTGTGTGGGTTGTTGGCTGTTGTGGCACGCAGTGTGCTAGCCTTTTCAAGTGTTAAGGTGGTTCGGTTTCTATGGAAGTCGCATTGTGCGACCTTCCATTTATGGTGTTGTACCCCTGTGTGGGTAGTCCTTCGATGTGTTTGCTATTGTGGGTATTGTGGTGGACTAACCCTTGTGGTTAGCCCCGTTACCTTTCGTTGGATGTTGGCCTGTGTGACCTAGCTTCACTCATTCGTTTTGTGGGGGACTGGCTCTTTGTTGTCAGCCTCGTTACCGTCGGTCAGTGGTTGGTCTATATGGTTTGTGGCATGGTTCATTCAGCTGTCGTGGTGGACTAGTGTGTCTACACTAGTCCTGTTGCTTCTTTTATTTCCTGTAAACCATGACAACTAGTGTGTTCTTATTTAATGCAGTTCCGTTATATTTATTGTTAGTACGTTTTACTTCTGTAGTGCTTCAGTTAGCATTGCCAGTGAGACCCTTAGGGGTTGAGGACTTGGTACCTTCCTTCAGTTGTTGGTTGTGGTTATTTTTGGGAGGTTCCTGCTGAGCCTGTGACTTGTTGAGGCTCACTCCCCTATAGTTCTTTTTAGGTCTTGCCGTGTATTTGGCTTGCAGCGACGTTGTGGCAGACTTGTACCACCAGCAGATGAGTTGTAGTCTTCTTCAGTGTGAGCTTTGCTCCCTCAGGGTATGCCCTAGGTAGTTGTACTTTTCTCTTGTCATGTAATAATGTATTGGGACAATGTAATTTGTGGAAATGAGTATAATTACTTGTACTTTCTTGTATATTATACTCTCGTAGTTGTCTTTTATATTCTTACTAGACACTTGTGTGTGATATCCCTTGCGAGACTCTGGTCCGATCGCGGGAGACGGACTTGGATATGGAACCTTATTGGCCATAATTATTCAGAGTCGCTACATAAAGAGCCCTAGATCTCGAGCTACAAGCCTTGCATGCATGACTATATCGTTTTCACAGTTTTCTGGTGGAACCCTAAACTGCGACCGGACCAGGTGTCATGATTTACGGACTGGTAACACAACAAGCCGACCTGTCACGATTACCCTAAATATCTCCGCACCCCCTGTCATGTTTCTAACCGGTTTTGACCAGGTCTGACGCCTCAAACTATGTGCCGCATAGTATTCAGTGCATGTCTGAACTGCGACCGTGGACCCCGTCGCGATTTGGTCCTTTTTCCCATCATGATTTTAGTGTATTTTTATATTCGGGTATTTTGAACACTACATGAACATGACCGTCTATATCGTTGCCTTTTCAAATCGAGGTCTTCTAAACGCGTCGTACATACCCGTCGCGATTTAAACACGACAGGTACCTCCTTTGTGATTTAGACAGACGACTGTTACCTATTTTTAACTATCAAACACCCTCGTAATAGACGACGACTGAACCCGTTGCATATTTGAAAGCCTACTTGAGACCTATTTTACTGTGTTTAGAGTGTAAGGATTGCATGTTATGGTTATAGTTAGTGTGTACAGTCTTTCCAGTGGCATAAAAACTGTTCATCCATGTAAAATCAATAACCGCATGAAAGTCTATTCTAAGTATTCTTAATTCCATGATTTTTCTAGCTTGAGATTTCCATGATCATCTTGAAGTTCTTACTTGCTATTAAACTGAAAATTGATCTTATTAAACTGCAGAAATCATGCGATGAAATCTTGATAGTATTACCTTATCGCATGTTGTCATGTTACTTGCTTTCTACCTTGATTTACACCGATGGATTGTGGATTGAGACACATCTTTACACTACACTCTTGCACATATAGGCATCCCCTTCTTGGGGGATTGGAAACTCTCGGTCGGTCATTCTGTATCGACAGACTAGTGACCTTTCCTCTAAGACTTCTGTAATTCTCCGTACTCCGTGGATTCCCTCATGGAGATCGAGTTGGCTGTACCATTGAAGTTCCCTAGAGATAGAATTCACTTTCTCTCTCGTCTCATTTTCGTTAGTGTGATTTATAATTTTGGACTTAAGCTATTAATTAAAGATTTAACTAAAGTGTAAATAGTGTCGTTATGCTGTCGAAATTCTCTCTCGACTATTGTTATCATGAAATCATGTTCACTTTACTTATCTTCTTGCAATCATCATCATGAACCTGACATTTCAATTGCTTACATCTTGAAACTCTTGTTATTGGCCATGAATGACTATGGGTATCGACATTTGAAAATAGTGAGATGTAGACCGGGCACGGCGAGTGTCCCAGGGCTCTAGTCTAGCCCCAATGACAGAGAGTCATAAATATGCTGTCAACCATGGGGTATAATGATTACTGACGTTGCATCTGCGTTGTGAGTACTTGCGTGTTGAATGCTAGATACATAAACCACATACACGTGTCCTAGTGTGCAATCCAAGGTGGCATAGATCCTTAGTGCACATTAGTGTCTTCGTGCCTGATTACTGTTACATGTTAAAAGTTCTTGCTCGTGCGTGCTTGCTTGCTTGCGTGATATGGCCATCCTGCGTTCTTGCAAATTAATGATATCCTACGTAATTGTACATATTGCTCTATTGTTAGTTCATTCTTGTTACATTCTAGATCTTGTTCAATCACTCTTGTTCAATCTATCTTGCTCACGTGTCATGATTAGTAGATTTTTATCGTACATGCATATCTAGACATTCGTGCTTACCTAGTTCTAACATGTTAATCACTTATTTCATTGACCGCACATTGAGATATAAATCCTACTGGTCTAGTTTGCTCATTCCCTACTTTTTAATCTTCTAGGTGACTATGACTTAGAAGAGGAGAGCCAAGCTGGTGATGGGAATGCGTCAGAGTGAAGAGCGTGTTCAAATCTAGAATCTATCATTAGTTTTGTTTTGAGAGTTAGATGATGTAGTAGGTAAGTGAGGGAGTACCAACTCATGTAATTTTCCCTTTATTGAGTCATGCCAACAAGTTGTATTGACATTATGAGTTAATGAATAAGAGTTAGTTATGTTCATTATTTAGGCCCTGTTATGTTTGCATTGTCGTACATCTAATGCTCGCTAGCTAGAGACTTATTTACCGACTGCTCACATCTCAAAATATCGACTGTAACTATAAATATTTTCATTGCGTAATTGTCGGGATGTGACAATTTAGTGGTATCAGAGACCTAGGAAAAAAAATAGGAAATATATATCTCAGGATTAAGAGATACCTATGAAACCTAGGTCATGGAAATTACATATAGTGCCTAGTGAGAATGGATAGAGACTAGGAATAAACTACTTTTATGAACTAAGCACCCATAACCATCCAACTTGATGATTTAACTAGAACATTAATCGGTTGCTATCCTTTTCTTAGGAACTACTTTAACTCCTTAGCAATGGCCCACAATCAATGGCAAGCCATGCAAGAGATGGTGGCAGGACTAACCCAGACATTGTTGAACGTAGTGCAGGCTAGGAATCAAGCGGCTGCTAGAAATGGGGCTGGCGATCTGCATCGCAACTTCCGTAGTCTGAATCCCCCTCATTTCTTTGGATCCTCTGATTCAGACGAGGTAGAAAATTGGCAAGAAGAGATGGAAAGGATTTTCCAAGTTATGCAGTGCACTAATCGATAGAAAGTGTTGCTTGCTACTTTCCAACTTAGCAAGGATGCTAGGGCATGGTGGAAGGCCACATTGGCTCACTTACCAAATGTGGCTGAACTAGAATGGGCAGGCTTCCTGGAGATATTTCGGGAAAAATACTTTTCTGAGAGAGTCAAGGAAAAGAAAGTTGCGAAATTTACCGTACTTAAGCAAAGGGGAATGTCAGTGGCTGAGTATGAAGCTCAGTTCGCCCGTTTGGCTGTGTATGCCACACATCTGGTGGGCATGGAACGACTGAAGGTGAATAGATTCATGGACGAGCTTAGGCCCATATTCATCGACAGGTTGGGACCACTCAACATCAATACTTACGTGGAAATGGTCCAAAGGGCTCAACTGGTGGAAGATACTATGGCCAAGATAGAAAGCATAAGAGGTAAAGAGACTGCGAAGCCGACCTTTGTTAAGAGAGGAGCGGCCAATACCGCTGGTACTTTTCGGAACAACACCACCAACAACAACAACAACTATAAAAGGCCCGATACTTGCAAGGACTATAGCATAGACAAGAAGGTCAAGGTGGAAGGAAGACAGTTAGCTAGGAAATGTCGATTCTACGACAAGCTTGGATACCAAGCCGAGGAATGTTGGAAGAAGCTTGGCGCCTATCTTAGGTGTGGTGGTCGTGATCATTGCATCTCTGACTGTCCTATGTTGAAGGACCAGCCAGGGAAATCACAAAACATACCACGGCGTTAGGGACGCCTAAATGCTGTGATAGAAGCGGATCTACCCGAGGAAGGGGGTATGGTGGAAGGTATCATTTTCATTCACTCTTTACCTACTTTCGTTCTTATTGATACTAGAGCCGCATATTCATTCATCTTAACTACATTTGCTGCAACCTTACCTATTAAACTAGTCCCCATGAAATCCAAAATCATTGTAGCATCTCCCCTTGGCTCCGAATCTAAACTTACGCACTACCTACCTATATGTGAAACCACGATTGGAGGGCAGAGTCTCCCTGTCGATCTCATTTGCTTAGATATGAAGAGGTATGATTCTATCTTTGTGGTAGATTGGTTGATTGAATATGATGCCGATGTAAATTGTCGTCATAGAAGGGTTATCTTTAAAAGACCAAACCTTCCCACACTCTCTTTTCGTGGAACCCATTACCGCAAGCACCCTGTCCTTATCTCTTCACTTAAAGCTTTCAAGCTGATCAACCAAGGTTGTGACACTTTCCTAGTTTTCGTTATGGTGACTGAAAAGAAGAAACCCACTCTAGAAGAAATCCCCATAGCCAGAGACTATCCCGACGTTTTTCCAGATGACTTACCTGGTATACCACCTGAATGGGAGGTAAACTGCACTATCGAGTTACTCCCTGGGGCAGCCCCTGTTTCCAAAGCACCATATCACATGTCCCCTATTGAATTGTAGGAGATGAAAAGGCAAATCCAGGAGTTGTTAGATCAAGGTTTTATTAGGCCCAGCACATCCCAGTGGGGTGCACTAGTATTATTTTTTAAGAAGAAGGATGGGACATTGAGACTCTGCATTGATTATCGTCAGTTAAATCAGTTGACCATAAAGAATAAGTACCCACTACCTCGCATTGATGAGCTGTTTGATCAGATCTCCGGAGCACAATACTTCTCCAAGATTGATTTGAGATCGAGCTACCATCAACTAAGAATCAAGGAGGAGGATATATACAAGTCAGCATTCCAAAGTAGATTCGGTCACTACAGTTCGTGGTTATGCTTTTTGGCTTAACAAATGCTCCAGCGGCCTTTATGCAACTCATGAACAATATATACAGGCCGTACTTAGACCAATTCGTAGTGGTGTTCATTGACGACATCCTCATCTACTCTAAATCTAAGCAAGATCATGATGAACATTTGAAGATTGCTTTGCAAGTACTTAGGGATAATCGACTCTTTGCAAAGTTTAGCAAGTGTGAATTCTATATGGAGGAAGTATCTTTTCTTGGACATAACATATCCAAGAAAGGCATCTCTGTGGATCCTTCTAAAGTAGAAGCTGTGAAGAACTAGGAAAGGCCGACAACTGTGCCGAAAATTAGAAGCTTCCAAGGTCTGGAAGGATACTACCGTCGTTTCAACAAAGACTTTTCAAAGATAGCAGTGCCATTAACCAGACTTACTAGGAAGAAGAACCCATTCACATGGACTATAGAATGTGAAGATAGTTTCATGTCATTAAAGGAGTATCTAACCTCTGCACCTGTACTGACGTTACCAGTAGCAGAGGTAGTTTCGACATATACACAGACGAATCAGGAATCGGCCTTGGCTACGTATTGATGCAAAATGGGAAAGTGGTATGCTATGCATCCAAACAATAAAAAAAGCATGAAGACAACTACCCTGTGCATGATCTGGAGCTAGCTGTTGTAGTCTTTGCCCTAAGATATGGCGTCACTACCTATATGGTGAGAAGTTCATTGCATTTTTGACCATAAAAGTTTGAAATATCTATTTTCACAGCAGGAGTTGAATATGAGACAGCGGAAGTGGTTGGAGTATCTCAAAGACTTCGACTTCGCTATCCAATATCATCCAAAAAAAGCAAATGCCGTGGCAGACGCTCTTAGTAGGAAACCCATGGTTACCTTGTCAAGCCTCATGGTAGGAGAATGGCGACTACTTGAGGGATTTGCCAAGCTGAACATAGATGCTGATGTCAAGAAGGATGGATGTCTAATTGCTAATATTAGAGCACAACCCACTCTACTAGAAGACATTCGAGCACTTCAAGATAATGACCCCATACTTGTTGAGGTAAAAGGAAATCTGGACCAAAGGCTGAATTTTACCTTAGCAGAAGAGCACATCGGTGATAACAGATTTCTCTCTCTAGTTTCTAGAGAGAGAAGCTCTGGGTCTCGGTAGGGGTTGTGGGCATCCGAGTTGCCACCACCGCCCATCTGGGGGTGGGCAGCCGGCCTATTCTTGGTGTTTGTGTGCTTCTAGTCATGGATGCTATGAAGGACCCTATTGATGCAGGGGCAGTTCCGAAGAAGTTGTCTTTTGCTCAAGCTCTTTCAGAGTCCTTGAGGCCAAAGAAGGTGAATATTCAGATTAAACCTCTTGCGTTTATAGATGCTGGTGCACCTACTGTGTTCTTTTCTCATGATGAAATCATGTAGTATGAGGAGATCCTGAAGAGGGCGATTATTGTGAAATGCTCCTACGGTAGGCCTTCCATTCCTGATATTAAGTCTTGTTTATCTTTAAGGCTTGGGCTCAAGTCGGATTTCATTGTTAGTATTCTGAACCATTGCCATCTTTTGCTTCGTTTCGACTCTAAGGAGGACTTCCTCTTGGTTCTCTTGCGTAAGAGTTTGTACATCAAGGGCTACTTGTTCAGATTCTTTAGATGGTCGGCCTCTTTTGATTATGATAAGGACCCATCTATGATGCCTATCTGGGTTGGTTTCCCTAGTCTGCTTGTGAGTTTGTACAATGAAGATTACCTTCGCTCCATCGCTAACAACTTGGGCCAGGTCCTTCGCATACATGAGGCGACTCTGGCCTGGACTCAAACTGCTGAAGCCTTAGTTTGTATTGATGTTGATATTGCTGCCCCTCTCTAGGAGAAAATTTGGATTGGATATGCGGATCAGGGGTTCTGACAGAAAGTTAACTATCACAGGGTTCCTCCTCTATGCAAGTTCTGTAATCGCATTGGCCATGGTGAGGACTCTTGTCACAAGAAGAATAAGAATAGTGTTCTAAAACAGGTTACTCAAGACACTGGTGCTACTGGGGCTGCAACACAGCCTATTTAAGAATGGAGGCCTGTACGAGGTTTAAAAAAGAAGACGGTGGCAGTTACTTCTGTGGTTCCTGTTAGTAACACTTTTGAGCGTTTGAGGGAAGATGTTGTTGATTCTTTGGTTGTTAATCATGAAGCTTCGGGCTCCAAGCAGGATGAACCAGTTGTGGCTTCTTTTGATAACATTAACGGTGTAGTGATGTTGGTTTTGTCACGCACGATTTGGCTCCTTCCAAGGATGCTCATGGTGAACAGTCGACTTATGTCGATGCTCTGCATGTTCCTGAGCCCAGCCACAATCGCGTTGTGGAGCCCTTGCTCCAGAAGGAGTTGGTTGCTGATGATAGTGAAGAATCTTTACGTGTGCATGGCGCTATTTCCTCTAATGGTCATGAGCAGTGCATGGGGATTGATGACGTCTCTGCCGCGCCGCCTCCTTCACCGGCCCTGCATGGCAATCCCTCCGCCGGAGGGATGGAAGATGGTAAGTTGTTTTCTTTGGCAGTTGAGTCCACGCACGGTAGCCCAGCTGCCAACCTGCCTTCC
The DNA here is from genome assembly GCA_014218235.1 of Colocasia esculenta. Lineage (NCBI taxonomy): Eukaryota > Viridiplantae > Streptophyta > Magnoliopsida > Alismatales > Araceae > Colocasia > Colocasia esculenta. The sequence continues at coordinate 58,688,646 of CM024753.1, read as the reverse complement.
CAGGAAGTTTCCCAAGTTTCTTTAAGGGAAACTGTCGAAAACCTTCTCATGCCTCCTGTTGGAGTTTCTAAAGAACGTGACACTCTTCTAAGGAATGGTATCTACACTAGATCTAAGGCTAAAGCTGCCGCGGTCCACTGTGGGTATGTTTCATCATGATGAATAATATTTTATTTTGGAATATTAGGGGTCTTTCTAACATGGCCTCTAAGCGTGCTCTGAAGATGTTAGTTAAGAGACATAATTTACAGTTGTTGGCTATCTTTGAACCGAAAATGGACCTCTGCAAAGTAGCTCGAATAGGCAATTATATTCATATGGATTTCTGTGTTGATGGCATCCAGGAGGACTCCAAGATTTGGATTTTTTACAACAGACCGTTTTCTTTTAATGTGGTTTCTTTTTCTTCCCAGCATGTTACGGGTTTGGTCATGAAGGATGACTCTCCTTTGCTTATGATCACCTCTATTTATGCTAGCTGTGATTTCAGTGATAGAAGAATTTTATTTGATGACATTCTTGCTCTTGTTGATTCTGTCAACGTTCCCTGGTTAGTTGGGGGCGACTTTAACTGCATTGCCCAGACCACTGAGAAAAGAGGAGGTCTCTTGCCTAATACCACCTCCATGCCTGAGTTCAATGCTTTCATTTTTGCTGCTGGTCTTTTGGATGTTGGTTTCAAGGGTACTCCTTTTACCTGGAGTAACAAGAGGATTGACAGTCATGCGATAAAGGCTAGGCTGGACAGATTGCTTGTGGATAACTGGTGTGCTGTGGCCTATCCTGGGTGTAGTGTGCAGCATTTGACTCGTGGCCCCTCCGATCATGCACCTCTCTTTATTCAATTGCATAATGTGTACTCTCAGCCGGCTCGTTTCATTTTTCAGAATATGTGGACCAGGCTTGGACTGTTGAGGATAGGTGGTATCCCAATCCTTTTTATAAGCTTTAAGATAAACTTAAGGCTATTAAAGTTGCATTGAGACATTGGAATAAAAATGTCTTTGGCCACATTGATAATAACATTAAGATGGCTGAGGAGCAAATCGCCATTAGCCAGCAACTTTTTGATGACTCCCTAACTATTCCTAATCGCTCTCATTTGAATGAAGCTAATGCTAAACTTCATAAGATTCTTCATTGCCTGGAGATCTTTTGGTGTCAAAAGTCTAGGATTCAATAGCTTGAAGAGGGTGATAGAAACACTGCTTTCTACCATGCGGTGGTCAAGAGTAGGCAGAGCAGAAATTATATTCATAGGCTGAGGATTGATGGCACCTGGTGTGACGATCAAGGAATTCTCAAGTCTGCGGCTGAATAGTACTTTGCCTCCTTGTTGTCTTCCAAAGAGCATGTCATAGATAATCATCTTCTTAGTTACATCCCAACCTTATTTCGGATGAGGATAATAAGATGCTCACTACTATTCCTACTGCTCAGGAGATCAGGCTTACTATTTGGAACATGAAAGGTGATAGTGCTCCGGGTCCTGATGGTTTCACTGGTAATTTTTACACTACTTGCTGGGACTTTATTGGCAAGGATGTGGTTGAGGCGGTCAGTGGTTTCTTTGCTGGTTACTCTCTTCCGAGGGGTGTTTCCTCTTCCATTATTGCACTCATTCCTAAGGTGGATAATCCTAGCACCTTCAGTGAATACCGACCTATCAGTCTTTGCAATCAGTAATAGGCTCTCTTCGGTTTTGCCTTCCATTATTTCTATGGAGCAGGGTGCTTTTGTGAAAGGTAAGAATATCATGGACAATGTCTTCTTGGCTGGGCAGTTGGCTGCTGATTTGGGGAGGAAAGTTTGTGGGCATAACGTGATCTTTAAAATTGACATGATGAAAGCTTATGACAGGGTTGAATGTGATTTTCTTTTGGCTGTTCTCTGCAAGTATGGTTTCTCTTTCAGATTCACATCTTATGTCGCCATGCTTACTACTAATTGCTGGTTTTCTATCTTATTTAATGGTGGCCTTGCTGGTTATTTTAAATCTTTCAGAGGTTTGCGTCAGGGTGACCCTCTTGCTCTTGCTCTTTTCATTATCATGGAGGAAACATTGAGTAGGGAGTTGCGCATGCTTCTTGACAGCCATGCCATCACTCCTTACTCGGAACATTGAGGGTGCAAGCCTATATCTCATCTTCTTTATGCTAATGATACTCTTATTTTCCTCAAAGGCCAGGTTACTAATATCAGCAAAATCATGAAATTCTTGAAGTGTGTGAGTTATTAGGAATGCTCTTATATTGAGCACCTTTGTGCTGCATTTTTTTGGGGTTGTTCTGGTCATGATAAGCATCGGCAGTGGGTCTCTTGGGCGACAATTCAGAAGCCTATCTTGGAAGGTGGCCTTGGTGTATGAAGTCTTTGGCATGTTCAACTATCTATGGTTATCAAGCTTCTTTGGAATGTTATTCATGGATCATCTTTGTGGAATTCCTATGCTAATGATAGGTATTTTCATGATGGTCATCTCACTACCCATCCGCATGGTATTTTGAAGAAGCTCTTCTTCAATGCTTATGACATTGTTATACAAAACACTAGATGAGTTCTTGGTGATGGTGCCAGTATCAGATTTTTGGATGATGTCTAGATTGGCGAGAAGCCGCTTTGTGAATCCTTACCTTCCACTTTCCAGGAGCCGTCCCCTACTGTTAGGGAGGTTATTCTTGATCAGAACCGTCATCTTCGCTACATTATCCCTCAAGATCTGGGTCAGCTACAACTTTCTTCTCATGAAGACATTTGTGTTTGGGTGACTACCAGTAAGGGTTCTTTTACTATTAAGAGTGCCTATGACCAGGTTCACAGCTATGGTGTTAAACATTCACCGCTTCTCCGCATCTAGCATCGTCACTTTAGCAGACGGGCTTCTATGTTTTCTTGGCTTCTTCTGCACAGAGCAGTCCCTGTGGATGACCGCATTACTGAGTGTGGTATCCCTCTCCCATCACGTTGTTGCTGTTGTACGTGCCCTCAAGTTGAGGATTTGAACCACTTGTTTGTGCATAGTGACCTTGCCAAAAATCTTTGGTTATGGGTCTCTCCTCTTCTTCAGCCAGGCCTGGGTATCCATATGAATATCTCCATGCGCCTTTGGGATATTATCAAATCCTATAGTCTTTCTAATTCTCATGGCTTCATCTCTATCTATTGCTCCATGCTTATTATCTGGGAAGTTTGGAAAATTCGATGCAAAATGAAGTTTGAACAAGTTGGGTGTTCTATGCGTCTTCTGCACCAAAAGATCCATGCACTGGTTACTAATGCCATTGACAATATGGTTTTTAAGGAAGCTGCCACGTCTCAGCAAATGAAAGCAATTTTTGATCTGGGTTTTTTTGTTCAACCTACTGTTAAGCTATACAAAATAGTGAGATGGATCTCGCCATTACAAGGTCTCCTTCTCAACATTGATGGTGCCTCTAAATGCAACCCAGGCCCTTGTAGGGGTGGTGGCCTTGTTAGAAATGTTATTGGTTCTACGGTTCTTGCTTTCTCTCACTTTTATGGTACTGGTAACAGCCTCCTTGCTGAATCTCGGTCAATGAGTGATGGTGTTCAGTTGGCTGTGGAGCAAGGGCTTTCCATAGCTAAGATCTGTTCGTATTCTATGATTTTGGTGAACTCTTTTCAGACTGAGGTTGCTCCTTCTTGGGATTGCTATAAGTGGTGGAGGTTTGTGCTTGATTTTGTCAAGAAGCATGGTGTTCGTATCTCACATGTTTATAGGGAAGCAAATCAGGTGGCAGAAGCTTTGGCCACCTTTGCATGTTATTCTCGTTGTAATGGGGTTTTTACTTCTTCCACCCAGCTCTTGCATTCTTGTTTTCCTGCTCTTATTGGGGACCGACTGGGTCTGGGGAGTTTTAGAGTTTGTTAACTCTTTTGTTTATTCCAGGGGTATGCCCCGCAGATTTTATACCTATCTTTTTCATATATATATATAGTTGGTGTAGCAGGTACATCGCCTGGAGGAGTGGTACCATTTCACCCTTCTAGGGTGGAATGCACTCGACCGGTCGCTGATCCTGTTGCGCCTCCTTTTTGAAAAAAAAAAAACCCTTAGCAGAAGATGGAAGACTATTATTCCAAGGGCGAGTCTGTGTACCCGACCATGCGGAAGCAAGGAAATCAATCATGGATGAAGCTCACAAGACCAGGTATACCATTCACCCTGGAACTACTAAAATGTACCAAGACGTAAAAAGAAGCTTTTGGTGACCTAATATGAAGAGGGAAGTGGCAGAATATGCTGCCAGATGCTTAACTTGTCAACAGGTCAAAGCAGAACACTTGCGGCCTGCATGTAAACTAAAACCCCTGGAGATTCTAGCATGGAAATGGGAAGGTGTTGGGATGGACTTCATTTTTGGATTGCCCAAATCTAGAAGTGGATTCGACGAAATATGGGTGATTTTCGACCGCTTAATCAAATCCGCTCATTTCTTACCTATTAAGAACAAGTGGACACTTGATGTTCTGGCTACTTTATATGTGAAGGAAATTGTTAGACTACATGGAGTTCCCATGTCCATTGTGTCTGATAGAGACCCAAGATTCACATCCCATTTTTGGAAAGGACTACACTATTTTTTGGGATCTAAGCTAAATTTCAGCACGACTTTCCATCCATAGATTGATGGTCAGACGGAAAGAACAAATCAGGTGATAGAAGACATGCTTAGAGCTTGTGTGCTAGACTTCGGAGGTAGTTAGCATGAACATTTACCTCTGGTAGAATTCGCCTACAACAATAGCTACCAAGCTAGTATTCAAATGGCACCATTTGAAGCACTTTATGGCAGGAGCCAATCTGCTGGTATGAGATCGGTGAAAAGCAATTGCTAGGTCCAGAAATGGTAAGATAAACTACAGAGAAAGTGAAGCTCATCAAAGAAAGAATGACAGTAGCAATAGAGGCAAAAAACTTATGCAGACACTAGAAGAAGTGACCTGGAATTTCAGGTTGGTAATCACGTGTTTCTAAAAGTGTCACCAAGCCGTGGAATTAGAAGTTTTGGAGTCAAAGGCAAGGTGTCACCAAGATTCATCAGCCCTTTTGAAATCCTTGAAAGAGTTGGTGAAGTTGCATACCGTCTACCATTACCTCCACAGCTAGATGGAGTACACAATGTGTTCCACACATCCATGTTAAAGAAGTATGTACGTGATCCTTTTCACGTCATCGACTATGAGTTTTTAGAGTTCCACAAAGACGACACTTATGAAGAGAAGCCGGTCAAAATCATAGACTGTAAACTGCACCAGTTGAGGAACAAGGTTGTTCCCTTGGTAAAGGTCAGGTGGAACCAATGCCTAGATGAAGACGATACGTGGGAAGCTGAGGAAGCTATGCGTAAGGGGTTTTCGGAGTTGTTCACAAGTAAGTAAATCCCCATTGCCTTATTTAAGAATTTGGGGACCAAATTCTCTTAAGTGGGGGAGGGTGTAGCACCCCGAAAATTTAGTGATTTAAAAATAAACAAAAAAATTAAAAACAACCATTTAATATTTATCAAAGTGGTTAACACATACACATCATGATCTTATGTATGAAAGGAGAGATTAAAATGAAATAAATTCCATAGTTAGTTTCCTAATGAGACAAGACAACTACTGGATAATTGTTGGTCCAAACAAACACTCTTAGTCCAAAGAACAAGGACCCAACAAGAAAAATCCCCAAAATTCGTAACCCTAATTGAGCAGAAAGTAGAAAAGGGTAATTAGGGCAGAATCTAAGGCAATTAGCCTTACATAGCAAACCAAATTCATGCCTAACCATACTAGGAGGTTTCCTAATAACTCACACACTCCAATTGGGATGGGAATCCTCACAATAGGGAAAGGATTAATCAAAACTCGGAGTCCCCCTTTCCTAGATACATTAGGACTACTAAACAACCCGAAACACATAAATACTCTTCCTAAGACCCTTGGGGATGAGTTTACCATAAGCTGGGATCGTGAGGAGGACTACTAGAGCACCAGAGGAGAAGGAGATCGCCCCCAACCAGAGCCATCTTCACCTGTTGTCGTTCTGCATCGACCTGCAGAAGACCTTACTTAATGTCGATCAAAAGTAGGTGTTCTCGGGCCAAACAAGTGTAAATCACATACTATGCTAAAGTTCATCGAATCTACTTTCATATGCACTTGTTTTCCCTAATTTTCATCGAGTATACCATGAGTATTAAGCATTTTCCATGAGTCGTGCATGATTAGGGCTTTTAGTGATCATGTCATGTTTCATGCATCCCAAGACTGAATTGGGTCACTCTTCATACTCTACAACTTTTATGTTCACACTTTGGTCTAAAGATCCCTAGATCTCGAGCTACAAGCCTTGCTTGCGTGACTATATCGTTTTCACAGTTTTCGGGTGGAACCCTAAACCGCGATCGGACCAGGCGTACGATTTACGGACTGGTATCACGACAGGCCGACCCTTCGCGATTACTCTAAATGCATCTGCATCCTCCGTCGTGTTTTTGACCGGTTTTGACCAGGTCTGACATTTCAAACTATGCGCCGCATAGTATTCAGTGCATGTCTGAATCGCGACCATGGACCCCGTCGTGATTTGGTCCTTTTTACCGCCCATGACTTTAGTGTATTTTTATATTTGGGTATTTTGAAAATTGCATGAATGCAACCGTCTATACCGTCGCCTTTTCGAAACGAGGTCTTCTAAAGGCATCGTACATACCCGTCGCGATTTAAACGCGACAGGTACCCCCATCGCAATTTAGACAGATGACTGTTACCTATTTTTAACTGTCAAACACCCACGCAATAGGTGACGATTGAACCCATCACATATTTAAAACCCTAGTTGAGACCTATTTTACTGTGTTTAGAGTGTAAGGATTGCATGTTATGGTTATGGTTAGTGTGTACAGTCTTTCTAGTGGCTTAAAAACTGTTCATCCATATAAAAGCAATAACCGCATGAAAGTCTATTCTAAGTATTCTTAATTCCATGATCTTTCTAGCTTGAGGTTGCCATGATCATCTTGATGTTCTTACCTGCTATTAAACTAAAAATTGATCTTATTAAACTGTAGAAATCATACTATGAAATCTTGATAGTATTACCTTATCGCATGTCGTCATGTTACTTACTTTCCGCCTTGATTTACACCGATGGATTGTGGATTGAGACACGTCTCTACACTACACTCTTGCACATATAGGCATCCCCTTCTTGGGGATTGGAAACTCTCGGTCGGTCATTCCGTATCGGTAGACTAGTGACTTTTCCTCTAAGACCTCTGTAATTCTCCGTACTCCATGGATTCCCTCATGGAGACCGAGTTGGTTGTACCATTGAAGTTCCCTGGAGTTAGAATGCACTTCCTATCTCATCTCGTTCTCGTGAGTGTGATTTATAATTTTGGACTTAAGCCATTAATGTAAAGATTTAACTAAAGTGTAAATAGCGTCGTTATGCTGCCAAAATTCTCTCTTGACTATTGTTATCATATTCACTTGACTTATTTTCTTGCAATCATCATTATGAACATGACATTAAAATTGCTTACATATTGAAACTCTTGTTATTGGCCATGAATGACTGTGGGTATTTACATTTGAAAATAGCGAGATGTAGATTGGGCACGGCGAGTGTCGAAGGGCTCCAGTCTAGCCCCAATGACGGATAAATATACTGTTAACTATGGGGTATAATGATTACTAGCATTGCATCTGCGCTGGGAGTACTTGCGTGTTGAATGCTAGATACATAAACCACATACACGTGTCCTAGTGTGCATTCCAAGGTGGCATGGATCCTTAGTGCACATCAGTGTCTTCATGCCTGATTACTATTACATGTTAAATGTTCTTGCTCGTGCTTGCTTACTTGCTTGCTTGAGAGATATGGCCATCCTGCGCTCTTGCAAATTAATGATATCTTGCGTACTTGTACATATTGCTCTATTGTTAGTTCATTCTTCTTACATTCTAGATCTTGTTCAATCACTCTTGTTCAATCTATCTTGCTCACGTGTCATGATTGGTGAAATTTTATTGTACATGCATATCTAGACATTCGTGCTTACCTAGTTCTAACCTGTTAATTGCTTATATCATTGCATGCACATTGAGATATAAATCCTACTGTGCTAGTTTGCTCATTCCCTACTTTTTATCCTTCTAGGTGACTATGACTTGGAAGAGGAGAACCAAGCTGGTGATGGGAATGTGTCCGAGTGAAGAGCGTTTTCCAATCTAGAGTCTATCATTAGATTTGTTTTGAGAGTTAGATGATGTAGTAGGTAAGTGAAGGAGTACCAACTCATGTAATTTTCCCTTTATTGAGTCATGCCAACAAGTTGTATTGACATTATGAGTTAATGAATAAGAGTTAGTTGTGTTCATTATTTGGGCCCTATTATGTTTGCGTTGTCGTACATCTAATGCTCGCTAGCTAGAGGCTTATTTACCGACTGCTCATGTCTCGGAATATCGACTGTAACTATAAATATTACTATAAGTGATATGAAGACTTAGTGTAAGTGATATCAAAGGCTTACTGTAAGTGAAATGAACACTTATTGTAAATGATATCAAAGGCTTACTATAAGTGATATGAAGACTTACTGTAAGTGATATATAGACTTACTGTAAGTGATACGAAAGTTTATTGTAAGTGATATGTACACTAATTGTAATGAATGTAAGTGTACATAGGGAAAGACCAGAAGACGGAAGGGTAAAATAGGACAAAGTTGATGCTAAAAGGATGACTCGTCTCCCAAGACTTATAAATGCTGAGAAACTAAAAGTAGGGACTAGAAATTAAAGAACACAAAAAGAAAGGACTATGTGACTTCTGGTCTTCTGACAGGGACAATAAATTAAGTCAAACTCTCTGACAAGGACCTCTAATTAATTTTCCCTAGTTTTTATTTAAAAGCATAATGTCGAATTAAGAATAATTTTGATTTTTTTTTTTTTGTAGGAGTCATGTAGTAGAGGAATGGAAGAGAGGTACAGAGACGACAATCAACATCCAGACTTGGATCCTGACATTTGTGTTGCAGCATCTGGGGCACCCAAGAAAGGCCACGTGTATGGTTTTGGACATAGTTTAGGCACGACCAGGGTGATATCCTCATGCTCGAGCTCCGTCTCACAGCGACCTCCCTGTTTACCACACCCGCAGCCTCAGATGGTTCTTCCAGTGATGCCCCGACCATGACTCCGCCCCAGTTTAGGGAAATCGTCAACGAGACCATCTCTCAGAACATCTCACATATCGTCTCTCAGACTATCTCCCAGATGCTCGCATAACTAGGATTTCTTTGTGATAGAGCACTTCCTACACAACAACCTTAGGTGAGTATTTGACTGATTTTTTATTTGTCAACTCTAAATATCATCTTATAATGCAAGAATTTGGGTTTAAAAGGTCTAAGACTAAAAATACTTGTCTGATTGGTTTGTTGATTGTTGCAACACGACTTTGAGGGTGAAAGTAACCCATAGAAGCTAATGGAGTCCAAATTAGACTCCAGATTTAAGCTCAATTATCAAATTTATATTTTTTAAAAAGAACTTACTTTAAAATCAATAAACATGGGCTTGAGAGAGTCAAAAATGAAAATATAGGTATGATTAATCTATTATTGATTCCAACACGAGTAGGAAGATGAGAGTGACTTATAGAAATTGATGGATTCTAAATTGCACTCCCGATTTGAACTGGGCACTCAATTTCTCATTCTCTTTACTAGTTTGGTTTAAAATATGTGAACTTGAGTTTGATGGTCCAAAATTTAAAATATAGGTCCAATCAGTCTGTAGTACCCCGAAAAATCCATTAATTAAAAATTATAGATATATAGAAATTTTATCTATTAATAAATTCAATTAGTTAAAACGGTACGCATCATTATTGCATGCGTATAAACCCCTATAAAAATTTCGTAAAAATAGTAGTTATACTTTAAATAATATTCTCTAATGACCCATAATGAAATTTGGGCACAGAAAAATCATTTAGACTGAGTTTAAGAAATTATGCGACTTATTAGCGTAATTAAGGAATAAGTCGAAGAATCCATTATTTTATGATCCAAAGTGAATTATAAATTAAAATAAACATGTGGGTAGACTTTAAATAATATGGGTCGATAGCCCATTATGATATATGGACCAACGGACAATCTTGGCCCATGAATTAATTCTCTAATAAAAGGATAATTAAAAATCTATTAAGTAAGGTAAGTACATGGGTTGTACAACTAAGCCCGCATAAGTTATTGGGCAAAAAGTAAGAGCCCAAGAGATGAATAAAGGTCAGAAATATTTGGCTAAATAATATTGAATCGAATTAAAATCAATTGAATAAATATGATAAATAGATTTAAATTAGAATAAAGGGTGAATAAATAGAATTAAATCAATATCCATTAAGCTAAATTAGTAATGAGTTTACTAATGGTCCTAGCATAAAGTTTTGGGCCCAATTATGAAGAGTCCATCATGACATGGGAGATAATTAAGCTAAATTCGTACCTAAAATATTAATAAATAGAAAAAGGTTAAGATAATGAGTATTTTAACTCTTAATTATCTTAGAAAGAGTTCTAAGCCTAGTATAACTCAATAGGACTCTATCTTAAAGAGAGAAGACTCATATTAAATAGTGAAATTCGTAACTAAATTATCTCATAATTAAAAAGAGGTAATTAAGGCACTATTATGACTCATATATATATAGAAAAGAGACCTAAACTTATACTAACCCATTACCCATGAAATTAAACCTCTTATATATCCTATTAGGTGGGATAATGCAAGAAATAAGGAGATAAATATAGAAATTAAAGAGTTGGAAGGAGAAGGAAGAGTTTTAGAGAGGATGGACTCTTGTAGCAACCAAATACATCCTAATACAACCCTATCAACCCTCATTTTCGTGCTTAGACTTTGGGAGATGAAGGGAGAGGCTGGAGAACGAAGGAGCAAGAAGGAGGAGTTTGGAAATGAGGGATTTCATCTCATTCTTCATCAAAACCCTAGCTTTTCATTCTTGCAACAAAAGGTAGGCAATCTCTCAAGCAAAAATCGTGAGAAAATTATCCTAGGTAGTCTTCATGTACCTCTCCAAAAGCCCTATGGTTTCGTGGTATTTCGTTCACCCATTTGGACGAATTTAATTCATGAAGTTTTGTTGTTACCATGAACTGAGATCTTATGTTTTCTCTAATTCCCAACGTGTACTTGCTCTCGTGCCATGATAAAATTCTCAGATATACTACATCTTATTATCTCTCAAACGCCCCTGGTCTTGCTCTATTTTGACCTCCCATAAGGGAGAATTAAATCTTTGAATCTCTAAATATTGCATGTAACCAACTCTTCAAGTTTACCTTTAAACTTCGTGCATACTTGATATCTTGCTATGAGAAAATTTCTAAAATACTACATCATGTTAGCTTTCGAACTCCCCTAGTTTCATAATTTTTCATTATGTATACATCCCTAATTAATTCGTTGAACCCTGACTGCACCTGTTTAGGTCACCGAAAAGTAACCTGATCAATGCATGTCTAAACCATGTCTATTTTCAAAATAATAGGGAATGTTGATAGATATACATGTCTACTTTCGTTTAAAACTAGTTTCATGCTTTTTGGACCTCTATACGATTTAATATCGAATTTTGAATAGCTATGTGTTAGGCAGACCTACCTAGAAAAAGGACAAATCCCTCTTTTCTGGGCTCGAGCCACCTCCTGAGGTCGCGACGGCGCGATACGCCGTGATCTCAGAGGGTCGCATGACCAGGACCCGTCGCAATCTGATCGCGACAGGTTGACTGACCGCGAACTTCCCCCGGTTCACCCCAGTGCCCGGTTCAGCAGAACGCGGCCAGACACCGCACCGCGACACGATACGACGCAAAAGCATGTTGCGACCTACCTTATCGCGACTCTCTGCTGTGTCACGACAGGACCTTATCGCGACCCGCCTCCATGTCGCGACCTGAACGCGACCTTACCCTGTGTCGTGACCTTAACAGAACAGCCCAAACCTTGATTTGCTTATATAAACTTGCTAATTACTCCATTTATTCCCTGCTAAACCCAGATCATGCACTGTAAGAACAGTAACGACCTGTTAATGAATATTGAGTAATATTCACATATTTTTAATCAAATAAAAGATGTGTGCACAATCCATCTTGTTCTCGTGATTATCTCACACGTACACATACTATACATGAATGATTGCCATGAAACCTTATTAAATTGCCCAATAATATATCTGGTAATTGAGTTAACTATTTAATTAATATCCTAATTGTTTTAATGGACTTGTCTTCATTTTTAATCGCGTGATTCGTACACCGTTACCGCTTCCCTCGGCCTTCGAGTACTCGAGGCACGACGAACCCATTTTCTATACACTTTCTCTTGACTTGGACCACCTCTCCATTGGGAATACTCTCGACTGGACCAGGGACTCCTTGTCAAGACCTCCGTAAGTCTTCTTGGCTTTGGCGCACGTCCTTAGTCAACGAGATGGTTGTACCCTTTAAATCCCGTTACACTCTTAGGGATCAGTACGATCCAAACAGCCTTAGTGAGATCTCTCTTATCTTGTGATCACGCCGGACCACCTGGCTCGTGTACGCGGCACGGCTAATGGGCGGATGTGACTTCTACCTGACTGTCGGTACCCGACCTGGTACTGTGCAACTGTTACTATCATGGTTTATCGTTGTTTTACGATTATACCCCTATCTCAACTACTATCCTTGTACTCTCATCTATTCACGTTCACTCTACTATCTCATCTATTCATCTAGTATTCTCTTGAGACTCTTGAGCTGTTGTGGCTCCCATTGCTTGTACTATACGTGACTGTCTAGCGCCATAATATGGGTCCGGTGACCCTCCTAACTTGAATGCATACTGTGCAGGGCACGGAGAGTGTCCGAGGGGCTCCAATCTAGTCCTGGGGGCAGAGAGCCACCCAAAAATACCTGCAGGGGCTATTGACGGTGTTCTGCATTGCACCGGTTCTGACTATCTCGCCATTGGTTAGACATCTAATTGTTACACTATTAGTCTGAGGAGTTCAGACGTACTGTATCATTTCGGTGCTATTACTGTGTTAGAACTGACTGTTATAACAGTAGTATGAGGAGTTCAAACATACTGTACTATCGTTAAACGGCTACTGTCCCAAAGTGACTATTGCCGTACTCGACTAGTGCACTGTGGTGCAACCATACATGCTATCTCTTTACATGCAATCTCCTTACATGCTATCTTGATATACAAGCTATCTCGTTACACGTCACCTTGATACAAGCTATCCTATTACATGTTATTTTGATACACGCTATCTTGTTATACACTATCTTGTTACGCACTATCTGGGTATGTTGTCATCCTAATTTTTCAATACTCTTGAGAAATATATTATCGTTCACTTGTTATCTTGTACTATTACTCTCTTGACTATACTTGATCGTTCTCTCTAGTTAACCTGCGTGACAAGACATTAATCACTTAAAGCATGCTTGTTTACACGAGATATTAAGTCTTACTAAGCGTTATCGCTCACCCTTCATTATTTGTTATTGTGTTTTTAGGTAAGTCAAGTGATGACCTTACATACAACAACGGAATTGAACTGGAGTGATGAGCGTCCTGAAGTCTTAGCGATGGAATGCCCTTAGTACCTTAGAGTCTAGTTAGATATTTGCTTTAGTTATCATTTCCAAATGTAATGAAGTCATTGAGCCCTATGCTTGGCTCTGAGTTAGTGGTTGTAATAGTTTAGATGAATTATCAATAAAATGATGAGTTTTATTGCAATTATTATTCATTATTTGCTCTGATGTTTGCGAATGTATGCACAATTTACGTTACCATACACGTTGTTCATGCCTCTCCGATTTATTCCGCTGCTAAATTGGCGGGGCATGACACAGTCTATCGATTGTTCCAACACGACTTGAGTAGTGAAAGTAACTGGTAGAAACTGATGGAGTCCAAATTGGACTCCAGGTTTGAGCTCGATCCTCAAATTCACATTTTTTTAGAAGAACTTAGTTTAAAGTCAATAAAGACAAGTTTGAGAGAGCCAAAAGTGAAAATGTAGGTCCGATTAATTTGTCAAGGACTCTAACACGACCGGGAAGGTGAGAGTGGCTTATAGAAACTAACGGAGTCCAAATTGGACTCCCGGTTTGAGCAAAATGATCAAATTGTCATTTGTCAAATTAAGTTAAGTGAAAAATATGTTATTTTCAATTTTAAAGAAAAATAGTTTATTTATTTATTATTTGATTTTAATTTTTTATAAATAATATAAAGGATTGTCCATTGCGAGGCGTTGCAGGAGATGACGACTAGGATGAAACATATGCAGAGGATTTATGATTTTGTGATGGATGTGTATTGTGGTTTGCTATTTATTCTCATTTGTGTGATGGATGTTGTGATTTGTGTAATGGATGTGTGTTGAATTTATGTAGAAACTTCCAGTGATTTGTGTGATGGGTGTATTGTGGTTTATGATTATTGTCATTTATTAGGTGATTTATTGTCATTTATGTTTAGTTATTAAAAAATATGTTGATATTAGTGACCGATTGGTGATCGACATAATCGGTCATAATTCGATCTCTATATAGAGACCGTTTAGCGGCCGATTACATCAGTCGCTAATTGGTTGCAGATTTTAGTGACCGATATTATGACTGATAATCCTTGAGACTGAATTGCGACTGTCTGACCTCGGTCTCAATCCTGCGACCGATTGTTCTCGGTCGCAATATAGAGACCATATTTTTACAACCAACATGATCGGTCACTGATGGGTTGCAATTCGGTCTTTGTGTTAATTAGCGATTGACTAGCGACCCATACCATCAGTCGCTATGCCTGCTATTTCCTGTATTGTGTGAAAGTCGGGGGGACAATGCCAGTTCTAGCAGTCTTAGGTATGAGGCCATGAGCAACACCATGAGGTGGTCACCAAGTAGCACTTATAGTTCCTTAGAGTGGTCGACATTAGGGTTGGTCGAGCCAAGGAGGGCCTCAAAGGTGGAGGTGGTGAGCGAAGTCTGTTGCCCAGGCTATGACTAACCCAGAGGAGGGTGAATGATTTATTTTCGAAGTTAAGCTTAAAACACATTAATAAACAGAATGTTCTAAATAAAAATAAGTGACTTGGTCAACTGTGGTCTGATCTAAACCTTAAGTGCTAAATGGTTAATGTGATTTGGGAGCTGCTTTAAGACTTAAGAGCTAGGTAATTCATTGTGAGTATGAGTAGTGGACCATGCAGATCCTAGGCTACTAATGGATGTAATGCTTGACAAAGTAGAAAAAAATCAATCACACAATAGATGCAAGATTTATCATAGTTTGACATTTGTTGGATCGAAATGGAGCTGAGATGTCCTATAGGGGGGTAAATAGGACTAACTTTTGAAATAGTATGCAAATAATAATTAGATCTGAAAATACTCAAGGTGTTGTTAGAAGTTAGTGTGATGTGTGAAATAAAAATAAGATTAGTGAAAGGAATCACACACAAAAGACAAATTATTTATCCTGGTTCGGATCTCCTTCCAAACAGGAGTCCTACGTCCAGTCCCCAAGCAACTCTTATGATTTTCCACTAACCACCAAGCAGCCTTGGTGTTCCCTTCAAAGAGGAGCATACACCACTTTCTCCTAAGCAAGTCTTCCCTTTACCAAAGGGGCATACAACCTAAGTAGACTTTCCCTTCTACCTAAGAGGAACAATAGGGAACAAACCTCTTGCGGGTTACAAACACTAATGGTTACACAACAAGTGCTGCTCAGAGAATGAGCAAGCACAGACAGAAAGAGAGCTAGGATGATAACAATAGAAGGCACTCTTCTCTTTCTGACTTTTTGTAGACTGGAAAAATAATCTAATGAGTGTCCACACGACTGAAGACTAGTAGAAGGCTTGAACAGATAAGCTTGATTTCTTCACATGAAATCTCTCTATCATTTGTATATATCTTTGTCTATATCCTTGTCTATTGTCATATGTATCTCTTCTTCAAGGGCTTCGACTGCTTTATATAGAGTCTTCACTCTTTAATGTCTTTAGCTATCCATTTGAATCTAGCCGTTAGAAATGTGAATGTTTGGTCTTGAGAGAATGGCTTGAGAGTAATGTTTACAAGTCTTCTGTCTAATGATGATCTTTGTTTTTGTTTAGGGATAGCTGGTGTGCTTTTGTGGCAAAACACATTCGATATCTGCATACATTGAAACCACGCAAAACACTTTCTTCTTCTTGGGGTTGAAGGTAGCAGATAATATACTAGACAAAAGGAATAAGAAGTAATGCAATACTGACAACTTTCTGTCCTAGAAAAGGTACGTATCCTTATTGGCATAAGATCTGACACGCATATAAAAGTAGATTTGTTTTACTTTTTGCGACGGTCCTTGCCATTCAAACCCGTTAATCTAATAATGAGCCTGACCTGACTCCGTCTCCCGCAAGCGAGTCGAAGCCTCGCAAGGGATACCATTCACATGTCCGTAGAAATATAAAGGAAACAACTCAAATATATATAAGATTGTCACATCTCACAAATATTTTCATGAAATATACATAGCCATTTCTCAACTGAAGTCAAACACAAGGTACAACAACCTAGGGGCATACCTCGAGGTGAACAGAAAGAAAAGATTACACTACTGGTGGTGCAGACCCAACTCCGCTACGATGCGGCTCTGAACTAGACGAAGGGTGAGAAGCCTCCTACTCTCCCTCACCTAAAAGGAGTAGAGGTGAGCCTCGCAAGTCACTAGCTCAGTAGGGAAACTCCCCAAAAGCCGTACAAAACCAAACTCACAAAGTGCAAAAGCAGGAAGCTACACTAGGCAATTTATAGAACTAGCTACGCATGATATTAAAGCTGTAAATAACAATTATCTCACGCTATTAATAGAAATCAACCTTTAATAAGTAAATGACAAACCTGGACCAAGTGTACATGCTAAAGTAGAAAACACTACACTCGAGTCACAAAGACTGGTTCGCGACACCAGCAACTAACCCGGACAAACCACACAGGACTACCTCTCAGTCTCGCAGTCACGGACGAAAGGTCCAGTTGCCGCTCCACTAGAACAAACTAAGAAACTGTGGAGACCAACCAACACCACTTCTGCGGACCACAGAGCCACAGGCCCATGCCTGGCACCTTTAGGGACTCTGGCCCGAGCTCCCTAAAGTGAGGTACTGAAAAAACAGGACTAGCTGGGGCCCAGTACATCTACTAGTGTCCGTAACCCCCAACTGCGAGCGCGTTACAAGCGACAAACACAAACTCACACAAGTCGCTATCCCACTGCCGTCTTTCCCTCAGCCGGACGTACAACTCAACACAAGAGTGAGGGTGTCTAGGAAGACGACACAGATCTCGACGGTAGACAAGTACTGGGACAAGTCCCAAGCACTAACGTGCCTGGCTCACACAAAACCTGGGGCTCCCGACTGGAGAGGTAACCATGGTAGGTGTCGCACTACTCGCCATGCACACACAAACCACGTGAACACCGCTATCCTAAACCTCAACAAGTGCCGATGCACCGCTTAGCATTGCTATAAATAATAAATAAATATGATTCGATAATCACGTAACCATGCAAAGACCATTAGTCCTCGGAAGCCAGAACGTGACAGGGTCAACCGTCGCCTTCAGAACGTGATGCCCCGATACGGCACGTTCTGATGAAGAATGCGACAGGTCGGGCTGTCGTGTTCAGAATGCGACACCCGGGTCTGTTGCCTTCACAGACCAAACCCTAAATCCATGATTCCATCTCTGGAACTCCCATACAAACCATGCTATCTTCTATAAAATGCTACTATACATGCTCTACTCAATACACTAGCATGGTATCTACCATCTACAACACGTAAAACGAGATGAACATGCTCAACACACAATCCACAGTGAGAAACAAGGTGGAATCTCCCTACCTTCATGAAGAACCTGAAGAACGACGATAACCCGGTGTTTCCCCCGCTCCGTACCACGTCCTCGCGGTGAGAACACGTCGAAAATAGCACCAGAACCTCAAATCGCCCAAAACCACCCGCAAGAACTCCTTCCTGGCCGAGCAGAGCCTTCTAAGCTCTGTTTGGACGACCTAAGTTAAAAACAACTCAGATTTGAGAACATGACGCACCCTGCCGTCGCGACCAGAACGCGACGGTTCAGGCCGTCGCCTTCTCATCGCTGACGCCAGCAGACCGCTGAGCGCGCGCCATGCGGCAGACATGCAGACGAAGACCCTCAAGCGGTGGTTTCATGAACGTGATGCCCTAGACCATTGCGTTCAGAACGCGATGCCCAGCTCTATCGCATTCACAGACCGTGAACCAGTGGGCGCTTTGGGCCCAATCTGCCAGCCCACAAAGCCTTACAACCTGCGAAAGCACCTATAACACACATCATAGGCCACACACTGGCCACCACAACCACTAAACCTCGATCCGAACGGTCAATACGCTACATTACTATCACCTAAAAGAAATTTCATCCTCAAAATTTAGAAAGAAAGCTTGACACAAAAATTTTCAATTAAACAAGCATGGTACTATCGCCTAAAAGAATTAAAGGCTTACTCAAGCAAGTATAAATACGCTTTCATCATTTCCTCTACCAATTCCCATGTGTCTTCTCCGCCCTGCCTATTTTCCCATCTGAATTTTACTAACTCAATTTCTTTGTTTCTCAGCTTTTGGGTCTTGCGTCCTGTAATCTGTACTGGATATTCCGGCATGGTCATGTATGGCTTCAGATCATCTCTTTGATAGCTGACTACTTGGGAGCGATCTCGAATATATCTTCTGAGCATTGAAACATGAAACACGTCATGTGCATCTGTGAAGTCTGCTGGGAGATCCAATCTGTAAGCTGTTTCACCAAACTTTTCTGAAATCTGAAATGGACCAACATATCTTGGACTTAATTTTCCTTTCTTGCTGAACCTGAGCACACCTTTGGTAGGAGAAACCTTCAGAAACACATAATCTCCAACTTCAAACTGTAGTGGCCTGCGTCTGGTGTTTGCATAGCTTTTCATACGGCTCTGCACTGTTTGAAACTTTTCATTGATAAATTTAACCATTTCTAAACATTGCTGAATCAATTATGAACCCATAACCTATCTCTCACCTACTTCATGCCAGTTTAATGGTGTCCTACACGGTCTGCCATACAAAGCTTCATAAGGTGCCATTCCAATACTCGCATGATAACTGTTATTGTATGCAAACTCTGCCATGCCCAAGTGGTGCTCCCAAGTACCTCCCCATACTAAACAACAAGCTCTCAACATATCTTCTATAGTATGGATTGTTCTTTCTGTTTGGCCATCTTAGGCTGAACTGTACCTCAATTCTGTGCCAATTACTCTCTATAAACTTCTCCAGAAATTGGAAGTAAACCTGGGATCTCAATCTGAAATAATGGTAACTGGAATTCCATGCAAAGGTACTATTCTGTCTACATACACTCTAGCTAACCTATCCATAGTCCATGACATGCTCACTGCCAATAACCTACAAACCTTGGTCAATCTATCCACAAAAACCCAAATTCCATTCTGACCTACTACTATCCTAGGCAAACCAACTACAAAATCCATGGCAATATCATCCCATTTCCACTGTGGAATAGGCAATGGCTGTAATAGTCCTCCCAGCCTCTGATGTTCTGATTTCACTTGCTGACACACCAGACATCTTGATATAAATTCCGAAATTTCTTTCTTCATGTTCGGCCACTAGAAATGCTTCTTCAAGTCTTGATACTTCTTGGTACTGCCCGGATGAATGGTGTATCTGGATCTATAGCTTCCTCTAACACTTTCTGCCTGACCTCAGCTTCAGCTGGAACATACAATCGACCTTTAAGCCTAACCACACTGTCATCATCAAGTGTAACCTCTTCCATTCTTACAATATCAACCAAATTTCATATTTTCTCTGCGCTTCCACTATCTGCCAATACAAAGAAGGTTCCACTGCACTGTTTGCTAATATTGCTCGCTGCTGATTATTTGGCACAAACAATGAGTTCTCTACTACATCTTCATACAATTTCCATTCTCTGATCATCATCTGGTTCATAACTGCCTTTTTGCTCAGTGCATCTGCCACAACATTAGTTTTACCTGGATGATATGCTAGGCTGAAATCATAATCTTATAGGTACTCCATCCATCTGCGTTGCCTCAAATTCAAATCTTTATATGAGAAAATATACTTCAAGCTCTTATGATCTGTAAAGATTTCAAACCTTTCTCCATATAGATAATGCCTCCACAAATTTAATGCAAACACCACTACTGCCAACTCTAAATCATGTGTAGGGTAATTTTCTTCATGCCTTTTCAACTGCCTTGAAGCATATGCCACCAGTTTTCCATGCTGCATCAGTACTGCTCCCAATCCTCTTCTGGATGCATCTGTATACAATACAAATCCTCCACTACCTGATGGTATCTCCAATATAGGTGCTGTAGTAAGCCTCTTCTTCAACTTTGCAAAACTGCGCCGACAATCCGAAGACCACACAAAAGGCACTCCTTTCCTGGTCAATCTTGTCATTGGTGCTGCAATCTTCAAGAAATCCTAGATGAACTACCTATAGTAACCTGCCAAACCAAGAAAGCTTCTAATTTCAGGCAATGTCTTTGGCTCTTCCCATTTCATCACTGCCTCTACCTTAGCTGGATCAACTGTGACACCCTAACCTGAAATTACGTCCCAAGAACTGAATTTTCTTTAACCAGAATTCACATTTACTGAACTTAGCATACAGATGATGATCCCACAATGTCTGCAATGTAATCCTCAGGTGTGCTGCATGCTCCTTCTCTGATGCTGAATATACTAATATATCATCAATGAATACTATAATAAACTGATCTAGATAAGGGTGAAATATCTTGTTCATCAGATTCATAAATGTTGCCGGTGCATTAGTCAGTCCAAATGGCATAACCACAAACTCATAGTGCCCATATCTGGTCATGAAAGCTGTCTTGTCAATATCCTCTTCCTTAATTCTCAACTGATGATCCCTTGATCTCAAATCAATCTTAGAAAATACCTTGGCTGTCTATAGCTGATCAAATAAATCATCTATTTTGGGAAGTGGATACTTATTCTTGATTGTAACCTTATTCAATTGCCGATAATCTATACACATTCTCAAACTACCATCCTTCTTTCTGACAAATAGCACTGGTGCTCCCCATGGTGAATGGCTGAGTCGGATGAAGCCTTTCCCTAATAATTCCTGCAATTGTTTCTTCAATTCCTTCAGCTCTGCTGGTGCCATTATGTAAGGTGCCTTTGAGATGGGCATACTGCCTGGCTGCAATTCCACTGTGAAATCTACCTCCCTTTGTGGAGCTAATCCTGGCAACTCTTCTGGGAACACATCTGCAAATTCTCTGACCACGGGTACCATCTCCACAGACTTACTTGACTCAACTAAACTGACTGAAGGAAGATATGCTACACACCCTGCATTTATCAACCTTCCAGCTCTAAGTG
The DNA here is from genome assembly GCA_014218235.1 of Colocasia esculenta. Taxonomy (NCBI): domain Eukaryota; kingdom Viridiplantae; phylum Streptophyta; class Magnoliopsida; order Alismatales; family Araceae; genus Colocasia; species Colocasia esculenta. The sequence goes on along the minus strand of CM024753.1, from coordinate 58,667,034 downwards.
CAGAAATAATAAACTTAGGAGTGTAGAACAGTATACCTTGGAACTCAAACACTACTCCACTAGGCTGACAAAATTTGACTTTCTTCTTCCTACAATCCACCACTGCCCCATAGGCCTCTAGCCAATCCATTCCCAAAATAACATCATACTCCTTCAACTGAAGTGCGTACAACCTTACGGGCAACTGATTCCCTTGAATTACTATCGTAACTTCTTCTAAGTAACATGATGTGAGCATAAAACCACCAGAAGGAACCTCTACAATCAATTCACACTGCCTCTCCTCTAGAAGATGAACCATACTATCCATGAAATCCTCAGAAATAAACGAATGCGATGCACCCAAATCAATCAATACTCTAGTAGAAAATTCAAAAGAGGTAATATACCTTCAATCAAGTTGGATGCCTCCGCTTGTGCTCTGGTGATAGCCATAACTCGACCTCGTCCCCTGTGGAAGGGTGGACCTCTACCTCACTCTGCTACTGGCTGCTGGAATGGCTGCTGCTACTGTTGTTGCTGTACTCCTCTGTCATAACTGTACTTCTGAGGATGCGAATAATTTCTAGTTAAGTGTCCTGGCTGCCCACAATTATAACACCTGAAGCTTGGAAAAGCTGCGGGCTGCCCCACGGTACTCTGCTGTGACTCCTCTAGAGCTGGCCTAAAACCTCGGCCCTGCTGAAAACCCTATTGCCTACCGCCACTTCGTCCTCCTCTGAATATCTTCTTCAATTTATTGCCCCACTTGGCAAATCTGGACGATGATGACGCTCCTGAGGGTGCCTTACCCTTGCTGATGCCTGTAGACTACTGCGGAAGCCGAAAACTACCTGAACCTCCTGACTGTGACTGTCTAGCCTGAACAGTGCTCTCAAGTATAGCTACCCTCTATGTTGCTTCCTCTATTGTCCTACACATAAGGGGAATCACTACATCCTGTAGATCTACTCACAATCCTCGAATAAAGTACTCCACCATCATAGCATTATTTGTAATCACATATGGGGCATATTTGCTCAACACCATAAACCTCATCTGGTATTCTAATACTGACAGGTTCCCCTATTGCAATGTCCTGAACTACTCCCTCTTGGCTTGCTGTATCTGGACTGGGAAGAATGTATCATTAAATACCCCCAAGAACTCTGGCCAGGTGATGGTGTCCTCTGTCCTTCTAGCAAACACTGTTTGCATCTTCAATCTCCACCACTCCTGTGCAAATCCTCGTAGTTGATAGGTAGCTAGTATCACCCTATCACCCTGCGAACACCTCATAGTAAAAAAAACTCTCTCTATCTCATGTATCCAGTGCTCTACTGTATCTGGGTTCGGGCCTCCGGAGTAAGTAGGTGGTTGTAACCGCAAAAACCTCTTCACAAGTGCTGTAGGCTCCTCTACACTGGCTAGTCGTGCTGGTACTGTTGGGAATATGGGTACAACAGGTGGTACCTCAAGTCCTGGTAGGGGTGGGGGTGGTGCCACTGGTACTGCCTCCTCCACAAACTACGGTGCCTCCGCTACTGGCTGTACCGGCGCCTGCTGATCTATTCTGGTCCAGATCTTTGTAATACTTTCCCATAGTCTCTCAATCAATTATTGTGTAGTCTCCTCTGGCTCATCTCCACCACCTCCCCAATCCCTCCTATCTGTCATTTCTAATCCTGTACAAACATCACTCCAACCACACAACATACAACAAATCAATATGAAAACCAGGGTCAACTACCAGCAGTAGACTAAAGTAGAGATCAGGCTATGTAAAATTCCGATTCCTTTATATCCACACAGACCTTGCTCTGATACCAACTGTGATGGTCCTCGTCATTCAAACCCATTAATCTAATAACGAGCTTGACCCAACTCCGCCTACCGCGAGCGAGCCGAAGCATCACAAGGGATATCATTCACATGTCCGTAGAAATATAAAGGAAACAACTCAAATATATATAAGATTGTCACATCTCACAAATATTTACATGAAATATACATAGCCATTTCTCAACTGAAGTCAAACATAAGGTACAACAACCTAGAGCATACCCCGAGGTGAACAGAAAGAAAAGATTACAATGCTGGTGGTGCAGACCCAACTCCGCTATGATGCGGCTCTAAACTAAACGAAGGGCGAGAAGCCTCTTGCTCTCCCTCACCTAAAAGGAGTATGGGTGAGCCTCGCAAGTCACTGGCTCAGTAGGGAAACTCCCCAAAAGCCGTACAAAACCAAACTCACAAAGTGCAGAAGCAGGAAGCTACACTAGGCAATTTATAGAATTAGCTACGCATGATATTAAAGCTGTAAATGATAATTATCTCACACTATTAATAGAAATCAACCTTTAATAAGTAAATGGAAAACCTCGTGCAAGTATACGTGCTAAAGTAGAAAACACCACACTCGGGTGACGAAGACTGGTTCACAATGCCAGCAACTAACCCGGACAAACCACAAAGGACTACCTCTCAGTCTCGCAGCCATAGACGAAAGGTCCAGCTACCGCTCCACTAGAACAAAGCAAGAAACTGTGAAGACTAACCAACACCACTCCTATGGACCACACAGTTGTAGGCCCATGCCTGACACCTTTAGGGACTTCAGCTCGAGCTGCCTAAAGTGAGGCACTAGAAAAACAGGACTAGCTGGGGCCCAGTATGTCTACTGGTGTCCGCAACCCCCAACCACGAGTGCGCTACAAGCGACAAACACAAACTCACACAAGTCGCTGTCCCAAGGCCGTCTTTCCCTCAGCCGGACGTACAACTTAACATAAGAATGAGGGTGTCCAGGAAGACGACACAGACCTCGACGGTACATAAGTACCAAGACAAGCCCCAAGCACTAACGTGCCAAGCTCACACAAAACCTGGGGCTCCCGACTGGAGAGGTAACCACGATAGGCGTCACACTACTCGCCACACACTTACAAACCACATGAACACCACTGTCCTAAACCTCAACAAGTGCTGATGCACCGCTTAGCATTGCTATAAATAATAAACAAAGATGATCTGATAATCACGTAACCATGCAAAGACCATTAGTCCTCAGAAGCCAGAACGTGACAGGGTCAACCATCACCTTCAGAATGCGATGCCCCAATACGGCACGTTTTGAAGAAGAACGCGATGTGTCGGGCTGTCGCATTCAGAACACGACACCTGGGTCCGTTGCCTTCACAGGCCGAACCCTAAATCTGGGATTTCATCTTCGGAACTCCCATACAAACCATGCTATCTTCTATTACATGCTACTATACATGCTCTACTCAATACACTAGCATGGTATCTACCATCTACAACACGTAAAACAAGTTGAACATGCTCAACACACAATCCACAACGAGAAACAAGGTGGAATCTCTCTACCTTCGTGAAGAACAATGATAACCCGACATTTCCCCCGCTCCATACCATGTCCTCGCAGTGAGCACACTGAAAACAACACCGTAACCTCAGATCGCCCAAAACCACCGGCAAGAACTCCTTCCTAGCCGAGCAGAGCCTTCTGAGCTCTATTTGACTGACCTAAGTTAAAAATAACTCGGATTTGAGAACGCGACGCACCCTGCCGTCGCGACCAGAATGCGACAGTTTAGGCCATCGCCTTCTCATCACTGACACCAGCATGCCACCCAACGTGCGCCACGCTGCGGACATGTAGACGAAGACCCTCAAGCGGTGGTTTCATGAAAGCGACGCCCTGGACCGTCACGTTCAGAACGCGATGCCCAGCTCTGTTTCATTCACAGACAGTGAACCAGTGGGTGCTTTGGTCCCAATCTGTCGGCCCATAAAACCCCACAACCTGCGGAAACACCTATAACACACATCATAGGCCACACACTGGCCACTACAACCCCTAAACCTCGATCCGAATGGTCAATACGCTACACTTTTGGCACGCAAAAGCTAGCTACAAAAGACTTACTTAAGAGAACGCTAAATGTTTTGTCAGTTTAAGAGATGTTAGCAACAAAGGTTCTGAACTGACAAGACAAGCTACGTTCCGTTAAGAATAATAATACTTTTGAGTTTAAGAGAAAAAAGAGTGAAATGAAAATTTGAACTTCAGCTCTTAATTTGTTAAAGAGAAGTTGAAGTAAACTTCGACCCTAAAGCACTTAGAAACATTCATAGTGATAGAGCACTTCGACTGGATAGTAGTAGAAGTGGGAATACGACAGTAATAAGAAGATAACTTAACCTTTGTTCACCAATCGAATGAATATTGCACCAATGATATGATAAGTGAACATTTGATCAGTAATTAAAACATAACTATGTATAGTTCACTAATCGGAAGATATAACACCAATCAATGTGAAACGTTCACCAATCAGAACAATAATAGAGTAATTAAAATAATGTTAAGCAATCGATGTGATATAACGTTAATCGATGTGGAGTTCATCAATTGCAACAAAAATAATGTTAATCGATGTGGTGTTCATTAATATCAATAAAAACAACATTAATCGATGTGGTGTTAATTAATTGCAACAAACATAACGTTAATCGATGTGAAGGATCAACTAGTCATGAGTCGAAGTGGACTTCGACTACTGAAACTTATTCACCAATCGATGTCGTACTTCAACTGACCAGGAGTCAAAGTTGAACTTTGATTAATCATGAAGTCTTCAGCAATCAGAACATTTATATTGTTATCGATAGAAGACTTAGATAATAATCGATGTGAACTTCGACTACCCATGATACATATACTGTATGTAGACTTTGAAAAATATTTGCTTTGAAGTAAATCATGTGTTGACATATAGAAAACATATGTCGACTCATAAGAGAAATTTGTTGATAACAAAATGAAATCTAGACTACAAGTAATTCTAAACACACACCATCAGATGGATCTGTTAATTAAATAAAATAGTATTTTGTCATACTCAAAACAATAAGTAATGCTTTACTTAAATGTGCACAAATGGTCCTCAGGCTCTCAACTAGGAGAGTGAACCCTCCCCCAATGGGGGAGGATGTTCCCACTCCACCAGTGAGTAAAACCTGGGCCGAAAATATATAAGGAGGGAAACAGTACAAAGAAACATAGGCAACCCCAGCTAAACCAACCTAACATGCATAAGACCAGATTTATCAATTACCACTGACCCTTCACAAGGATAAGGGAGGTTATCAGCCCCCCCGGTAAACATTATTCCGCCTAGAGAGGATTGCAAAGTTTGCAAGAGAATCTGCCACTTGATTTGTTTCTCTATACACATGAAGAAGCGAAATGCCATTTTGCATGAGGATCCTTCTGGCTTCCCTCCACCATCTGAAAGACTACCAAGACACCACCTGATCTTCCTTGATGGAATGAGCAATAACTTGGGAATCAGAGTATACAATAGAAATTCTGTAACCAATAGCAGATGCAAGGCGGAGGCCATCACTAAGCGCTCTAATTTCTACTAGCATGCTGGTACCTACACCATAGAAATGTGCAAAAGCCAAATGAACATTTCCTTGAGAATCCCAAATACAACCTCCACCACCACAATCACCTGGATTCCCTTTGCAAGTGCCATCAACATTAAGACTAAAATCATGTAAAGGAGGAATCCATCTAACCAGCTTTAACATTTTGGAAGAACAATGTGGAGTAAAACCAAAGCGGTGAAGGGCCTGCCATTCATCAGTAGAAGGGGTGACTTTAAAAATAAATTTAAAGAAAGAATGGGCTATATTATACTTGACACTACTGATGATGGCCCCAGGAGAAGCTGTGATATCGTCAAATCTTTTAGCACATCGCCATTTCCAAATTTCCCAAATAATAAGCATAAAATCATAAAGAGCAACGAATTCATAAGGAGATCGAATGTTGTTATGCTGGACAAAATTCCACATGAGGACCGTGAGATGGGAGTGCATGTTGATTTTGGGTGATATTAAAGGTTGAAACCATTGCCATAGAGTGACATCACAGTCACTACAAAGAAACATGTGATTTAATGTTTCTTGCTGAGGAGAAGAGCAACAAGAGCAGTAGGAGACCATAGGAATACCAATATCAGTGATACGGCCATCCATCGGAACAGCACGGTTCAGAATTTTCCAGGAAAATAAAGCGGCCCTGTGGTTAAAAGAATTGTGCCAAATTTTGGAGAGAGCAGCTCTATAAACACCAGAAGGATGAATAAGGTTGTAGGCTGAGCGGGTTGTGAAGGAGCCTGTAGACACCCATTTCATAAGTCGAGCTAAATTCCTCGTCATATCATTGATGCCCCACGTTGGCTCATCATCACCAAGCTGGCTTTCTCCGGTCATGATATCTTCTTCAGTAGTTCATCCCCCTGGTGGGTTCTCCCTAGTCAAATTAATTAATTTTCATCATCATCTCGTAGCTCTCTGGGTTAGGAATCCGACGTTTCAAACCGTGAGTCAATCTGATGCCCGTGCAAGGACATCGGACACTTTGTATGGCCATATGCTGAAAAATCCCTGAAGGTGACAGATTTCCTATCATTTTTCCTTATACAAGGCGACGCCCTTCCTGTCGCTATCTGGCCCTGTAACGATTTGTCAAGTCAGGATTGATCTCCTTCAGAAGGTGACACCTCGATACGTCGCGTTCATAAATTAGCCTTTAATTCCTTGAAAAATCACCAGAAATCACCAGAAGACCTTCCTTGTAAGGAAGGTGACGTATCGAGGCGTCGCCATCCGGGTGGCGACCAGGAGGTCGTCGCGTTCTGGATGCCATGCAAGGAATCCTTTTCGAGCATGACTTGGACACTTGTCATACATGGATATTCCCTCTTTTGGTCGACCTAAACGCGTCCAAATCCTACCAAAACTCGTGGAGACCTTCCTTAAAGCCTCCTTTCCGAGTTCCAATCGCCCATGCGTGGCCATGCCTACCCAAACCCGGACTCTTGCCCGTTATTTCCTTCACAGCCCTTCTAGGAATAATCACCTATAAGTTGATCAATACTGCATCTTTTGGGGCAAGCCCGACGTCTGCTGCTTCGTCTCCCCGAGAGCTCCAACTCCTTAGAAGAGTCTCTTACCTCCAGACGACCAGAAAGTGCCCCCCAGGGTGATTTCTCCCTGCTTACACTTTCTCTCTCCCTTTTTCTTTCAATTTTCTCTTCATTCATGCATACATAGGATCTATTTTTTTGTAGTTTTACATTAGAGCACACCACACACACCGATCTTAATCACCCAAAGGGGTTGAAAACCCATCCCACGTGAGTTCCCTCCAAAATAGTACATGTTTCTTCATATTTTTTGGAATAGATTCATCATACACGAGTTTTCTAATGGGTTTCCTGTTGTTTTGATGATCTTGGCAGGTGTTTGAAGACAGGAGAGACACAAGGCTCTTACCCCTTGGCCGGCTGAGGAGCAAGAAGAAAGAAACCACAATCTTCGTCTACTGAAGCAGAAGGCGACGACCCTGCTGTCGCGACATAGAAGGCGCCAGTCTTCCCGTCGTGTTCAGGTAAACAGGCCGCGACCCTCATCTTTTCACGTTCACAGGAATAGGTATGCCCTCTGTCTTCTCTTCCTTTTTCGAGGTAGTTAGCCCATCTTCATCCATCTGTTCTTCTTGGCAACTACTTTGGTGGCGGTCACGGTCAGTTTTCCTTACCTTTCACATATATTGTTTTGGGGAGCAAATCCTGTGATTACACCTTTTGGCGATCACGATGGGACTTCTAGTGCCCATCATTCTTCTTTCTGTCTTTCCCTGCCTTCCCTCGTCGTCCATGTGTGTGGTTCTTTCTTAGGTTTCCTGTCTTTCCATTTACTTTCAATATTTTTTGAGTTCTGCTGCTCTGGGTGAGAAGACGACGTCGGGAGCATCGTTATAAATGTAGAGACAAAGTTGGTGTCGCGATCAAGTCAGTACATCAGCGTTCCTGTTCATCCTATTTCTTCGTTCTGTCATACTGTTCTGGAACGCGACGTCGAAGGAGTCGCGATAGAGAAGGCGGCTGGAAGAGCGTCGCGATCAGGTATGTGTCTTTTGCCCGTTCACTCATTTATGTCATTTTAAAATACTGTGTGCCTGCTCGGAAAGCGACGTGGATTTTGTCGCGACAAATACGGCAACAGGAAGGTTGTCGCTATCAGGTCAGTGGGTCTGGTTCAATCTCTCTCTCTGTGTTTTGGACTTACTTCGAGTACTCCATCCATATTTCAAGTCATATCATGCTTGTTCCATGCTTCTGAGAGTCTGTCCATCCTCCATGCTATAGGGTTGTTTTTGTTTTGTGCATAATCAGGTCCAACCTGTTCCCTGTCCACTGCGAAGAGGAACGTGACTGGCTTCCTGTCGCGATCTTGGTGGCGACAGTGTACCTGTCACCTCCTGCTTCTGAGAGAAGGTCGGCCTAGTTTTGTTTTGTTAGTTTTAGGTTAGAATTTGCATGCACTCGGGTGCACATAGGATTTGCATACATATTCCCATATTCGTAGTTTAGGTTGTCCTCCTCAGCGACGCCCGCTCTCTCGGCCACATATTCCTTGTGTCCAACTAGAGCACTCGCTTGGGGGCCTCCGTAAGTCCCCGCTGACCGTGGATTCCCACACGGCCGCCGGGCTGGTTGTACCTGTTGCCACTTAGAATAAGATTCAGTCGTCTGTGAGCCTGTGAGAAATCCTAGTCACACCCGAAGTCGGAAGCCTTCTCCCTTTAGGAAACCTTCCTTTTGAGAGAACTTGCTAAAAGATCAATCCATTAAAAGGAAAACTTGAACCGAATAAAAGAAACCATCATCATTGCCAACTGCTTGCTTTGGGTGAGACATTTCCTCTTTCTTTTGTTTGCATAGGGTTGTCTGTTTAGGAAACTAGGTGTCCGTCTAGGTTAGGTTGTTTGTTAAACAGGCTTTCCTCATTTTGGTGCACTCACCTTTCTAAACATGGAGTCATATTTAAATCCGGTCTTCGATGAGAATCAAGACCCTGCCTTCTATACTTCCCAAGACTACGAGGAATCTCTTCCTCATGATCTCTTTGGGGAGTCGACCCGTCCTTGGGCGCTGCAGTCCATGCCGCTGAGAGTCACCACCACGACGATGGTGGCCCATCACAAACCCTCCATCCTCCTCAGTCAGACGATCAAGCTGCTCAGCTCCTGCGCCTAATTCCTCAGCTTGATCAGTCTCAAATCCAAACTCTCATGGCGGCCCTCAAAGGAAAGGCCGCTTCATCACCCTCACCCAGAGCAGGCACCTCACGCCCCATGGCAGCTACCTCTAGCCCCCATGCCACCATGGGACAAGCCGACAATACTCCCATCCAGCCGCGGACCATTTGATTCACTCCATTTGAGTCTGAGCATTACCATCCACGTGAGTCGAGGCCCCGGTCTCCCCCGTATCACCCTTGCTACTCACCCCATCCTCCTGAGCCACGCGCCAGGCCGGCGTCTCATGCCTCCTCCTTATACGCTCAACCATCCGCCGCTCCGGACATGATGTCTGAGTGGGCGTCCATTAAAAAAGAGCTCCAAGAGCTGCGAAAGCAAGTCGACCCTAGGCAACACCATGACGTGCACATGCCTAACTTCAATGGCCTATGGGTCCCCTCGCCATCTGAACTGCCGAAGTACCGCAAGTACAATGGTTCGGGCAATCCATACATCCACATCAAAGACTTCATCTATGAGTCTGCACCTTACCAGCATGATCGCCGCTTGATGGCGTATCTATTCCGCCGGTCACTGGACGGGCATGCCCTAGATTGGTTCTATTCCCTGCTACCCGAGGACGCAGAAGACTTCGACATAGTAAAAGCCAAATTCCTCGAATAATTCCAAGACAGGGTTGGGCCTGAGTATTCCCTCACGGACCTCATGGCAGAGAAGATGAAGTCGGATGAGGAGTTTTCCACGTATGCCGACAGGTGGAGGCAGATGGCCACACGGGTTCCAGGGTACCTTCCAGAGGGAGAAAAGGTTAATATCATCATTGCTAATGCAACCCCTGCCTATAGGAACATCTTAGCGATGAATGATATCACCACCATGCAGCAACTCTACAACCAGGCCCGGTTTATCCAAACCTAGCTCAAAGACTCTCCCATCCATTCCATGTTCGAACCCCAGAAGTCCCGTTTCCAAAGGAAGCCTCAGGGGCCAGTTATCGAGGGTGTCCAAGTGAATGAACAAGTGAGTGCATTCAACCCTGCCGGCCAGAACCAAAACTGCCAACCTTACACTGCCCAGGGTCAGAGTCCTACCAACCCTCCACAAGGCCAAAAGCAGCGCCAATACAACCAAGTGCCACCTCCCGATGGTTCCCAACAAAGGCGTCCCTTAGGTCCAAGGAGAACTCAGTACCCGCAACTTCCAGAGACACTCTCCGATATCTTCTTGGCCTTGCTCTCCACAGAAGCTATCAGACTCCCTCCAGAAAGACCATTGAACCCAAGTGTGGACCAAACCAGGTACTGCATGTTCCATCGGCAACCCGGTCATACGATTGAGCAATGCTTCACCTTCAAAGATCTGGTATATGACTTGCATGAGCAGAACAGACTAGATTGGACAGCCCTCCGGCAAGTGATCGGAGACATCAAAGAAAGGCAGAGGCAGCAACAACAGAAGAGGCAGCAGCGCCAACCACCCCCTCAACAGCAACAACAACAGCAACAACAACAGTCGTTGCAGGACCTAGGCATTGTCCACAACCCCTTGCCAAACCATCCACCCGCTCCTAACTCACCACAGCAACCAGCCCAGGTGAACCCCATCGTCCACCACCCTCCTCCTCAAGCGAACTGGACGTATGATGATGAACTCGATGTCCAGCAGATGATGGCCATTAACCACCAGTACCCTCTACAATCCCAAACAATACAACCAGCCAACACGGATCCTCGATCGATCCCTCCCTTAGTTTCCTTAGCCAACGCCGTCATAATGCCCGTCAGTTCAACACCCACGCCAGTCACTAGTCCATCCGTTATCCTACCCTTCACCCCACCTGTCTCCATACCACCACCACCCATCATATCCGCTCCCTCACCTATCATCCTACCACCGCCTGGGCTGGACCAACCCTCCGCCGCCACACTATCCTCCGCCAGACAACCCCTCAACCAACCAACCACCTTACGGAGCGGGCGAGTCTTTCGCCGCCCGTACCCACCTATCTCCACTACCTCCACCAGCCAGAACAACCCCAACAGGTCCTGGAACCACCTCAACAGCAAACCCAGTAGCAACCACAAGACGAGGGGGTGATTGAGCCATTACCTAGGACACACTATGATATTCTCAAGCATCTTGATCATGTACCAGCCAAGATCTCCATACTGGAGTTGATAAAGAAATCCAAGGAGCACCAAGAGGCATTGAGAAGTTTTCTGCAGAAGGTAGTGGTGAATGAGGATATGCTAGCCGAGAAACTGCCAAGTGCACTAGCCATGGTGACTTGTGGGCCGGCAATTACATTTGCCGAAAATGAACTAGCACCCCTGGAGGCCAGGAGGCTACCACTCTATGTTACCCTTGTCATCAACCACGTAGCAGTAGGGGTAGCACTGGTCGACATGGGGGCATCAATTAATGTCTGCCCATTGAGCACTCTAAGAGCATGCGACGTGTCAGAGGGTATGCTCAGACCGACGCCAACCACCATAGCCGCCTATGACAACTCTAGAAGATCTTGCCACGGCATGGTGACTATACAAGCTGAACTGGGGCCGCTCGCTGTCAGTGTGGATCTTTATGTGCTCGACATTGACCCCATGTACAAGGCCATCCTGGGGCGTCCATGGTTAGAAGCACTGGGAGCCGTACCGTCCACTACACATCAATGTCTCAAGTTCCCTTTCCAATGACGGATCATCAAGGTTAAAAGCGTAACCACCGCTCATTCAGTTGATGCCTTTCATGACACCCATCTCCTAGTCGTGTGGCCCGCCAACAAGCCCATTGTCTCAGTGATGGACGTCAACTACCCCTGGAGTTACTCGTTCCAGTCCAAACGAGAGGCCAATCCAGCACAGGTCAATGCGGTCAAAAGGAAGGAGCCACTAAGTACCAAAGGGTGGCAAATCATGATGAAGCTGGGGTATGAGGAAGGCAAGGGTCTAGGGGCAGAACTGCAAGGCATAGTCAAGCCCATCCCGGACATTGTAAAGAAAAGCCGATGGGGATTGGGTTACAGAGAAAAGTTTAAGCCATGGTCATCCAGCACATCTACTCTCAAAGCCGACCGAGAACCACTCACATGGACACTCCGGTGTCATTTCATTAGGGGTCCTACCCAACCTGGATACAACACCGTGGTAATCGAGGCAGAATTGTCGCAGCATGAGGTGCATGGCCGAAACTTCTCTCGACACATGGCCCCTCTGCTCACCTATAGGGCACTAGAAGCACTCCGCCCAGGCAAGAGGAGGAAGACAGGGGACCCAGAGGCCGAATGGTACCGCTGGTTCGACATAGAAGACGTCACCATGGCCTTTAGCCATCTTTTTTGGGAGGAAGAAGGAATGTGGCCACCAGCTGCAGCCGAGTTAGTAGACCCACCCACATCCATTACATCTAAGAGGCAGCTTATGAGTGAAACCACAGACATAGGAGAGCCGGACATCCCTTACGAAGAAGGAAGGACAGTCGACGAGTTGTGGAGGGGTACCTGCCTAGCCATCCACCCATCACTCTTGGATTCCCTCCTCCCTAGCCTTGTCCCTTCATCTCTTCCCCTACTCATTCAGCTGACCCCCCAACTCCTGTCAGTGGCACATAGCCTCTTCACTCTTGATCTCCCACCTGCAGTCCTCTCTGCTCTACAATCCGATCTGAGCGACCACGAGGTCACTCTCTCCTGTTGCATGCTCTCCACTGATCTCCAAAAAAAAAATGCCAACTTACAAATGCACATTGAGGTCGAGGAGCCGGCATATCTCCTTCACCCTCCTGATCAGGGGCACCCCCCGACTGGAGCTTCCCCTCCTGCTCCGTCACTAGGGGCCATCCTCTTCGAGGACACCATGTCCTCCACCGGTCCTGTAGAGTCGTCTAGTCTAGAAGAGTCTAAGTTAGGGGAGTCTAGTCTTAGTTTAAGTAAGTCTAGGATAGAGATTCAGGCCAACCCAGTGCCCACCAATTCCAAACGTCGCCCTAGGAAGCAACGGGGAAAGGTTATTCCTCAGAGATACCTTCAAGAGCTAGCTCGGTGATGTCAAGCACTATTGCTGATAGAGGAGTTCACAAAGGAAGCACTGGTGTTAGAAGAAGAGATTGTGCAGGATGGGGTGTTTATAGACGATGGATTTGGCATCTATGAGATCATGAATGATGAGGACCCAATCGATGAAGAGGATAGCGAAGTAGATGACGCTGCCGAGATGTACGCAAGTGGCGTAAGAAGATTCGATGAACCTACAACGGCAGTGGATGAACCTACTAAGGAAGTCAACCTCGGAATAGAAGAGGATCCCAAGATTTTGATAATTTCAGCGAACCTCCCTTCTGATGAAGAAGAGGAACTGGTGTAAATTCTGAGGGAGTATAACGACACATTCGTCTGGTTATATGAGGACATGCCCGGTCTAGACCCCTCACTAGTGGAGCACCGACTTGTATTGAAAGAAGGGGCAAAGGCCATAAAACAGAAACTCAGAAGATTCCACCCACTCATGGCCGTGAAGATGAAGGATGAAGTAGACAAACTCCATAAGGCTAGATTCATCAGGGTAGTACTCTATCCGAATTGGGTGGCAAACATATTCCCAGTCATGAAAAAGGACGGAAAAGTAAGAATTTGTATCGACTTCCGGGACCTAAATAAGGCATGTCCAAAGGACGACTTCCTGCTTCCTCACATTGATGTACTAATTGATAACACTGCTGGGTATGAGACACTCTCATTCATGGATGGATACTCAGGCTACAACCAAATCCATCTAGCTCCTGAAGATCAAGAGAAAACATCCTTCACCACGCCCTGGGGAACGTACTGCTATGTAGTCATGTCGTTTGGGCTAAAGAATGCTGGGGCCACCTATCAAAGGGCAATGATGGCCATCTTCCACGATATGATGCATATCTATGTAGAAGTATACGTGGATGACATCTTGGTGAAGTCAAGAACCAGGAGAGAACACCCTGAAATCCTCGCCAAGGTGCTGCAAAGGTCGAGGGAGTACAAACTGAGGATGAATCCAAAGAAATGCGTGTTCGGGGTATCATCAGGAAAATTGCTAGGGTTCATAGTTAGTAAGCAGGGCATTGAGATCGATCCAAATAAGGCCAAGGCTATAGCAGAAATGCCACCTCCAAAGAACATCTCACAGCTAAGAGGGCTAATTGGGTGTTTGCAGTTTATCAGAAGATTCATATCTCAGCATTCACAAAGATGTCGCCCATTCTATGATCTCTTGAAAGGAGGGGCAAAGTTCGAATGGAATGACAAATGCCGAGAAGCCTTCGATGATTTGAAGAGTTATCTCATGAATCCCCCTGTTTTGCAACCTCATGTACCCGAAAAACCACTAATCCTATATCTCTCAGTCATTGAGGACTCCCTAGGCACTGTCCTGGTGCAACATGACGAATCTGGCAAAGAAAGGGCAGCATACTATCTCTCTAGGCTGTTCAACACCGCAGAATCCAAGTACACCACCGCAGACAAAACTTGTGCCGCACTTGTGTGGGTAGTCCAAAAGCTCAAGCACTACTTCCTTGCCCACGAGGTCAAGCTGATCTCGAGAATGGATCCACTCAGATACCTTCTAGAAAAGCCCGTCCTCTCTGATCGACTGGCACGCTGGCAGAGCTTCCTCTCACAATTCGACATTTCCTATGTAGTCCAAAAGGCCATCAAAGGCTATGACATCGCTGAGCATCTTGCCCTTCTCCCACTCCCTCACAGCGATTCCGTCCAAGAAGAATTCCCCGATGAAGAGCTCTCGGTCATCATCAAAGACCCGTTCTGGTCCCTCCATTTTGATGGAGCACTCAACTCCCAGGGACGGGGCATTGGAGCCGTGCTGCTCACGCCAGAAGGTATTACCATCCCCATCGCATATCAACTCACCTTTTCCGCCACTAATAACATGTCTGAGTACGAAGCTCTCCTCGCTGGTCTCAAGCATGCTTACATTCTAGGGGCATCTCACCTTAGAATCATAGGAGACTCTCAGCTTGTTCTGCGGCAGGTGCTCTCAACTTACCGCACTCATGACCCAAAGCTTAAACCCTATCAAGATTTGGTCACGCTATTAGCAAGGCAGTTCCGCAAGCTCATCTATATCCACACTACTCGCTCCCAAAATATCCTGGCCGATGCTCTGGCGTCTCTAGCTTCATCCCTATCCTTCCCTCTGAGTCGCCGGACCGAGAAAATTGTTGTCCAACGGCTCGACATTCCATCTATCCAGGATTGGTTCAAGGACCTTAGGACGACCTTAGAAGAGAGGGCTAAGAAGAGAGGAGTGCAGCAAGTCATGCTAACTGAGTTTGAGGAAATCTTAGATGAAGAAGAACTGCCATGGTATTTTGAGATTGAGCAATACTGCAGGGATGGGACATACCCCAAAGGGGCAAATGCGGAAGATCGCCAGGCCATCAGAAGAGCCGCCTTAAGATACACAGTCGTGAGAGAAGTCCTATACATGCGCTCTCTTAATGGAGTTCTCCTGAGATGCTTGAATGATGATGAAGCCTGTAGAGTGGTGGAAGGAGCCCATGCTAGTGAATGCGGAGGACATGTCAACAGTCAAATGCTCGCTAAGAAGATCATTAGGCAGGGCTATTACTGGCCAACCCTAGAAGAAGACTGTGCCATCTACGTCCGTAGGTGCGTCAAGTGTCAACTCCATGCTGATAAAATCCATGCTCCTTCATCCTCACTTCATCTGCTCTCCACACCTTGGCCATTCTCCATGTGGGCTTTCGATATTGTCAGCCCTCTTGGTGATCCTAATGCTCAAACCAAATAGAAATCCTTTATCCTAACAGCAACTGAGTATTACACCAAGTGGGCAGAAGCGGAAGCATTTGCAGAAATCAAAGCATCCATAGTGTGCCGCTTTATCATGAAGAATATCATCTCGCGGTTCGGAGTGCCAAGCAGTATCGTCGCAGACAACGGGCCACGATTCATTTCACAAGAACTTCAGGACCTCTGTAAGAAATACAACATCACTCTGCATCATTCATCTCCATATTACCCACAAGGCAATGGCCAAGCTAAGGCAACTAAAAAAACCCTTCTTAAAATCTTGAAGAAGACTTGTGAATCGCATAAGTTCGCCGATTGGCCAGAAAAGCTAATAGAGGCTCTATGGGTCTATCGTACCTCTGTCCGTACTCCTACGGGGCAAACCCCGTACGCTCTCACTTACGGGATGGAGGCGGTAGTTCCGTATGAGATCTTTATCCCTTCACTAAGAGTCCAACTTGACAAGGAACTTAATCTTAACAAACGTCAAGAGGCATTGCTAGTCCAATTGGAACTCTTAGATGAAAGGCGACTTATGGCAGCCGACCACGTGCTCTCATATCAAAGGCGAATCTCAAGGTCTTTTGAAAAGAAGGTAATTGAGCGAAAATTCCAAGAGGGTGATATGGTCTTGAAACACATTTTTATCAAACCTGGAGGTCCTAGGTCTAAATTGCAGCCTAATTGGGAAGGTCCATACGTTGTGAGGGAAGTGTATCCCGGAAATGCCTATCGCTTAGTTAACGCTGAGGGCGTCGAATTGTCGCATCCGTGGAATGGGTTGTACCTCAAAAGATTCTATCCCTAGGTTTATAGGTGTGAGGCCACAACATTTAGATTAGGGGACAACCCCGCGTTGAAAGTCCGAAGTTCTTCCCTAATCGTCAAAGGTCGCTCTAAGTTAGGACTAACACACACGCACGGCAAGCCCGGGTGGCTACACTTGGTAGATGTCACAGCTATGTAGGCCCTACCCTAGCAATGCGATGGTCGTTCTCTTCTAATCGGTCGAAGTGTAAAGGCAAGGGTCGTAAGGGTGAGGTTGTCGACCTAAGGCATACCCTGACAAGGGGAAGTCTCAAACAGGGACGGTCAAACCATAAGGGGCAAAGAAGCAAAAGAAACAAAACAAAAGAAAAAGTCTATAACACAATAGGGGCATGGCAAAGAGTGGCAAAGTCCCCGCGGGACGCTCATGAGCCCGGTCGTACGCATGCCCCAAATAATGCAAGTCCATAAGAGAAGACCACAAAGTCCCTACACAACAGGCCCAATCTCTGAAGGGTATGCTGCAGGAAGTAACCGAACCCAACATCCCTAAAACCTACATGAGACTTTCCTAAAGTAGTCTTCCATTTCTCCCTATAAGACCGAATCATTTCTTGGGTATGGCTTAAATAGTCGCAGCGTCAAACCAAGGGTAGTCTCCCAAGGTATGTCACCCCTCAATGCACGTCCTAGCTTAGTGAAGTCCGTGGCGAGAACGAGAGGTGATCAAGACTCCAAACCAGTGGTTCGAACCAGTCTATGTGTTGTGGCCCAAAGGGAGAGTGCCTTCCATCTCGCGCGTCGTTTTTTTTGGAAGGGGCAAACGTCGGCTTTAGGCGTATTCCACAACTCCAAAAAAATCAAATACTGCCAAAACCCAAAAAAAAATCAGATATTTCAAAACTCCAAAAATCAAATATGTCAAAAAAAATCAAATATATCCAAAACCCAAAAAAATCAGATATTTCAAAACTCCAAAAAAATCAAATAGTTCAAAATCCCAAATAATGTTTTCAAAATCCCAAACTGCATTCATTCATGCATGTCATTTATTTATTTACATCTTTTGCCTATTTTAATAAGGCTTAGCCCCTTGACCATTTATGAAGATTGGTCACTCGCCACGATTAAAGCAAGGGGCTAAGCCGAAGAACGGATCTAACCTATCTTCATGATCTCTTAAGTGTGCAGGACACAACAAAAGAAAGAGAGCGGCACTCACATCCCACTCGTCACTCTCACACAACCACAGTCCATAAATCAAAATTCTTTCATTCCATTTCATGCTATGTGTACATCATCACAAAAGAGGGAAAGTACAAAAAAGGAGTACAAGCCCTCAGTCACTCTCCCCGGTACCCTTAGGCGGGCAGGAAGGTGGAGGGGCCATCTCTCTCAGTCCAGTCGTGCTCCCCTCGGCTGCTCCCTCGCGTCGCCATGCCTCCTCCTCGTTCCTCCGCCATCCAGAGGAACCTGTCAAGTAATGCCCAGCCAACCCACTGGGAATGCCACTCCTACTAACGGATGAATGGCTGCGTCCGACCAAGGCGAGGGCCCTCTCGAGACCCTTCATCTTGGACCGCAGCAGCTCGCAGCGGTGCCGCTCCTCTCCTAACTGCGAATGGAGCTCGTCTGCCTCCCAACGCAGGCCAGTCGCCTCGTCTACCTGAGGGCGTAGGCGTAGCTCCGCCATCTCAGTCTCTAGCATAGTCGACCGCGCTAGGGCATCCCTCAACTCCGCCTCCTGCAAATCAAAGAAGAATTGTCAATAAAAGAAACCAAGTGCAAAGGCCATGCAATTGATAACTTACCCGCTCGCGCAGCTGGGTCAGGGCACCCTCCGCCTGGGTCACCGCCGCTGCCAGCTGGCCCTCCAGTACGGAGCGGCCAGGCTCATCTCGGGAGGAAGAGGCACCTCCCACCATCTGCTGGGCCCGATCCAGCTCATCCTGCTGCAAAGAAAAGCACAAGGGGTCAGTCAATTGAGGCTAAAAAATAGAAAGGATAGGGAGTAAAGCATTCACCAGCTGGGTCACGGTCTACTGGAGGTCATCCCTCTGCTGGATCGTGGAGTGAAGGATACCCTCGAGGGAGGCGATCCGCCCCTCGGGGTCAAACTGCAAACACAAGACAGGTTAGCCAAGAAGTTAATTATTAAAATACTTAGAAAGGCTAAGTTGTAGTACTCACCGGTCGTCGGGTCCCCTTATATACCTGGGCCCCGTACCTCCGTGCATAGGCACGGAAGTAGTCCTCATCACTGATGGCCTCGGAGGTCACTGCTCGGCCCCACTGCTCCCAGTCCTCGAGCTGCTCGCGGACCCGTATTGTCCAATCCGTGACCTGCTGGATGCCACGGAAGCTGCGACCCGGCCTCTCCCACGATCTCTGCCGAGTCGGGAACTCGACTACTGCCTGGTGAAGTCCCAAGGTCCGCGCGACCAGCCGGTGGTGGAGGGGTACCACTGTGTTGAAAGCATGAAGCCAGATATCCCTACCGAAGTAGGGGCGGCCCTGCTCCACCCACGACTGGGCGGCGTCGTCCTCCCCAATATAGGGAGTCCAGTCGACCTGCACATCACAGATACACAGTCTGTCAGTCAATTGTCAGTGATATAAGAAAAGGAAGGGGTGCTGAGAGCAAAGAAATACTCACATGTCCGTAGGGGACGGTGTCCAAGGCATCATGAATGAGTGTCACCTGCAGGCGCAGTGATCACTCGTCGCGGCGGAAACGTCAGCGCTGCAAGAGAGGCACAGCGCTCAGTCGCCTCGGCACTCCTTGACCAAGGGAGGGGAGGTAGTAATATGCCCACACCTACAAAGCAACACAGTCAGTACCACGGTCAATTAAAATAGGTAGGAAAAGCAGTAAAGGGTAAGGGTGAGAGGAATACTTGCAGAAGTGGGAAGAACCCGGCCACCCCTGTCACCCTGCTGGAGGTGCCCAGACTGTCGAAGAGGTGGGCTAGAAGGGCCGCACCCCATGCGTAGCTGCCGACCTGGGTCAGGTCCTCTAGCAGAGGCAGGCACCTGCAGCTCACTGGGTCCCCTCTGGTCCCTAGAATCAACTTCCCAATCACAAGGATCAGGAAGCGCCTCAAGTCTCTATCCGCTGCCGCTCCCTCCTCCTCCGCCAGCGCTGCTCTGGCGTCCGCCGTCAGCCGGGCCATATACTCCGCCTGACCCTCTCCAGTCTGGTGGCGTGCGTCTGCCACCCCAAGGCTCGCCTGCAGCCTCGTCCTCTGCACCAGGGAAGACCTCTCCCGCGTCACCTCTAGCCCCAAGAGCCTCTCGGCTAACTCCTGATAGCTGGTATAGGTCACCCCTGTCACCGCCCGACCATCTACCCTCAGGCTGGTGATCCGTACCACATCCTCTAGTGTGGGGATCATGTGACCCCACGGGAAGAGGAAGGCATGGCACTCGGGGTCCCATCGCTCCTTCAACGCTTGAATTAACGCCACGTCCGGCGTCAACTCATCCAGTCTCAAAAAGGGGCCGAACCCCATCTCCTCCAACCGTGTCCTCTGGAAATCTGGAAACCCCTGGTAGATTGTCCGAAAAATGGCCCATCCCAGCTGGGACCATAGCTCACTCTTCAAAACAGCCACAAAGAACACAAGGATCAGCAAAGAAAATCAACAAATAACACTCTGTTCAGATCGCGAGGGTCACACTGTCACCTTCTGAAGGAGACACATGGGTGTGTCGCATTCATATCCAAGAACGCGATGAATCGGTTCGTCACCTTCTTAACGCGACACTCTAGGTGTCACGTTCATCCTGGTAATGCGACAGCTAAGCCGTCGCATTCACAGGGTGACCGAAAACGGCAAACGCTCATTTTCCGGCCGTTTCACCTTGGGCCAAAAGGCCCTACAGAGGTGCTTAGCACCTTGTTCACTCATCCACACATATAAGGAGTTAGGATTTGGGCACCTACCTTCTTGGGGCCAATGTCCTCCTCGCCTACGTCCACCACGGGATCCATCTCCATGGCAACGGCCGGATCCATCTCCCCCGGAGCCACCATGGACGGGCCCTCATCCGCTTGCCGCTGGTGGATGCCTCTTTTGAACCCCTTCTTGCGTCGCCCCTCGCCTCCATCACCTCCTTGATTGCCACCGTCTCCTTCCATCACCACCGGAGCAAGCAAGAGGAGAAAGAGAAAAGAACGGAGAAGGGGCAACCGCCGCCGCCAGCCGGGAATCGCCGGAGAAGGAAGAAAAGGGGGAGGGGTTCGGTGCTCCGGTCACCGGAGAGAAGAGAGGAGATAGAGAGGAGAGAGAAGAAGGAAAGGGTGAAAGAAGAAAGGTGCCTCGGGCTCAGAATTCAAACCGCCTGGACCCTAGGATCGCGACAGCAAAGCTGTCGCCTTAATAGGATATCGCGACAGTGTCGTGGTCGCCTTCCTTTGCCATGTCAGGACCGTTGACTGGTCGCGTTAAGGGTCGCGATGCCAAGGCCGTCGCCTTCTCAGTTTGTTCACATAACACTTAAAAAATCACATTTTCATTGCAAAACTCGAATACATACATCAAGCAAGGGCTAAAAATCAACTCAACATGTCTCTCACCACATCAAATACCTCAAAATATCTCAAATTCACAAAAAGTACAATCATGTCTCTCTCTCTAGCTTACGGTCCCCGAGTGGCCAAATTTTCTCATGATCATGAAGGTACGCCTGGTATGTCTCCCACTCCTCTTGCAGCGTAGGTGGTAGAGCATGGGTAGCACTCGCACGCCATAATGCCAACGCGCTCCGCACAGCCTGCTCGTCCTCCGGATCTCCCAAACGTCTCTTCTTCTTAGGAGGCAAGTGAGACGGCTGCAGTAGCTTAGTCCTTGGCTTCCCGATCTGAAGATAGCATCTTTGTGGGTTGTAGAGCACCATCGCCATATTTCCCACAAGTTAAAGGTCCAATCCACGTCCAAGAGGAAGCCGTATTTCCGTGTCGCGTAGCGCCTCTATGCCTAAGGCGAAATGCTCTACCGGAAGTGTGTTGAAGTAGTGCCGCCATGCACTCTACGTTTTCTTTTCCGCCGTCCTACAAATCACCCGATCGGGGAATTTGGCCGCCCTGCCAATGAAGCACAGTGGATGGCACCCAAAGATCTGGCTCTCGGTAGTGGGATTTTCCATGGGTTTGAATTTTATCCTTACCCCCAACCAGCATTCTAGGAGAATCATAGAGCCATAGAGTGGGCCCCCCGTAGATGCCGAGGTGAGACCCGCATAGAGGTAGGCCAAGACCGCGTGAGAGAGGGAAAGTCCCCGCCATACCCCACTAATGGCACTCAAGCTCGCGTAATCTATAAGGTGATCTGTGGACAGAAAAGTACTACCCCACACAAGCATATAGCCACGGCTTTGGCTATCCCCCGGTGATCCCCACTCTTGTTCTTACATTGAGAGATGACCCACTTAGACAAAGGAACAAGATGGATGAATTAAGGGCTGATCATGGTGTAGACATCCCCGGGATCTGTCATAAACTCTCCTAAGATCAGCTTTGGGTTGATGGGCTCGACGGTGTAGCAGATATTTTGCTCATCCCCCCGTTTGGTCTTAGGCAAAGCCAAGAACGCCTCGACCTCCTCAAGAAGGACGGTCGCCTCAAATTTTGGGAAGATGAAGGTATGGGTTTTTGGATGCCATAATTCAATCAAGGCGGTGATGCTATGCCAATCGAAAGACACTTTATGGTAATTATGGGCCGCTATCAACACTCCCCCCAAACCCCACTC
Organism: Colocasia esculenta; assembly: GCA_014218235.1. Classification (NCBI taxonomy): domain Eukaryota; kingdom Viridiplantae; phylum Streptophyta; class Magnoliopsida; order Alismatales; family Araceae; genus Colocasia; species Colocasia esculenta. The sequence goes on along the minus strand of CM024753.1, from coordinate 58,644,581 downwards.
TCTCAAGAATCAGATTACATACATGGGTAGGGCTTTGATCATGGGTACTATCCACGTGAGCTTAGAATAGCGGCGGGAGCCGGGGAAGAGCTAGAGGAGAAGAAGAAAAGGAAAAGAGAGGAAGAGGAGGACGTGCATTAAAGAGGAAATTCGGAGCTAAAATAAATAAAATTTGAAAACACTGTTTTGCATTCCTCTCTCACATCCCCGTTGTTACTCAGATGGTTGGGGATGTCCGTCAGCCTCAGGAGATCGCCATAAGACGTCCGAGCATGCTTGGGACCTTCGTAGGGAGCCTCCTCACCCATAGAAGCATTTGGAGCTCTCTTCATGGCCATTGGAGCTTGAAAGCCTGAAGAGAAGAGGAGGAGGGTATGAGCTACAAATTTGGACCTCTCACCCCTTATTTATAGAGCCTTGAAACTCCTATTCATGGTAGGAAAGGGTTTAGAAGAGCTAATGGGAGTGGGACTTTGATTAGAGAGCTTTAAGAGTCCAAGTGGGAGTCAAAATGAGATTTTCGGATTGCTGTTTTGTGCTCTGGCCACAAATCCTGTGGTCGCGACGCATCGATACGTCGCCTTCAGGTGGCGATAGCGTAGGCGTCGCTTTCTGCTAGGTAGCGACACACCTCTGGTCGCGTTCTGAGTGGGGTAGCGACCCATAGCTTGTCGCTTTCTGTGTGTGCAGTTTTATTGCCGGCTTCTTTCACACAATCATCAATCGCCATTCCAAGATGTGTTTGCACTTATGCTATAAAAATCTTTACATTATTTTTAGTGCATTTCGAGTTTGTATCCTGTATTATATGTTTTTATTGCTTTAATTATTGTTGAAAATCTATAAAAATTGGAAAATATAGGAAAATCCATAAAAATAAGAAAATGCAGAAAATAAAAAAAAATCCAAAAAAATTCAGAAAATCCAAGAGACGGTTCCTCAGGTAAGTCAGGTAAGTATTTCTAACCCTATCTCTGCATTACTATATGGTATCTATGCTATTATATCATCTCGAGGACCGGCAGGTTCTCAGTGTGTTCTGGGATCTGAGTTCCCCTTCACCAAAAACAAGGATGATCTAGGTACACACTGCTAATCGCTGGATAGACCGTTAGATGGTATGACTCGGGGACGATGGATTCTATCGCACGCCGGGGATGCGAAGTGTCTTGACCCTTGCTCGTGTTGTCTAGCAATATTATCCTTGAGCATTTGTTATTTTCTCATTTTCTTTGCATTTGTTTTTATGATTTCTTTTCTTTTAGCCCAGCATGCATCATTTAGGATTTTGAGCTTCATGCCTCATGATTTGTCAAAGTCAGCTTTTCAATGATGTTTCATCCAGACCCTCATTTCCCAGACAAGGATTTCCATTCCAAATTTGAAAGTCTTCTTCGAGCTAGTTGCTCGGTCCAGTCTGCCAGTATGGTTCCTATTTAGGATTCCTCTCATCCCCATTCATTATAACAGTCATTCCTTTATCCTCCGATCCACTCATTAGTCCTGAATCGCTCGAAGGCTAGAGTCGAATCGACCCGCCGGGCAGCACCCTATCCCCTAATGAACGAAACCTGCAAGCTAAAGATAGCCAGGGTACCTCTTGAATCGAGAGGTTGATCACTTCTTTTTTTGGATCTTCATTCGTCCAGATGGGAACCATCCTTGCACTCTGTCTCTTAGCCATGTTCAAAGATAGCTGGATAATTCCCGCTGCTTATTCGTTCGAGAATGGGTGTCTCTTTACCTTGATGCCCGCTTTTCATCTCATTCCGCTTCACTGTGCTTCACCTTCATTTATTGCCATCTTCGCTCCATTATCGCTCCACTCCCTTGCAAAGCAGGCATCAAGGAGGGGCAATCTGTAGACACCGATTTTTGACCCATTAGTCGAGCTAAATTCCTCGTCATATCATTGATGCCCCACGTTGGCTCATCATCACCAAGCTGGTTTTCTCCGGTCATGATATCTTCTTCAGTAGTTCATCGCCCTGGTGGGTTCTCCCTGGTCAAATCAATTAATCTTCATCATCATCTCGTAGCTCTCTGGGTTAGGAATCCGACGTTTCAAACCGTGAGTCAATCTGATGCCCGTGCAAGGAGATCAGACACTTTGTATGGCCATATGCTGAAAAATCCCTGAAGGCGACAGATTTCCTGTCGTTTTTCCCTATACAAGGCGACGCCCTTCCTGTCGCTATCTGGCCCTGTAACGATTTGCCAAGTCAGAATCGATCTCTTTCAGAAGGCGACACCTCGATACGTCACGTTCATAAATTGGCCTTTAATTCCTTGAAAAATCGCCAGAAATCACCAGAAGACCTTCCTTGTAAGGAAGGCGACGTATCGAGGCGTCGCCATCCGGGTGGCGACCAGGAGGCCGTTGCATTCTGGATGCCATGCAGGGAATCCTTTCCGAGCATGACTTGGACACTTGTCATACATGGATATTCCCTCTTTTGGTCGACCTAAACGCATCCAAATCCTACCAAAACTTGTGGAGACCTTCCTTAAAGCCTCCTTTCCGAGTTCCAATCGCCCATGCGCGGCCATGCCTACCCAAACCCAGACTCTTGCCCGTTATTCCCTTCACAGCCCTTCCAAGAATAATCACCTATAAGTTGATCAATACTGCATCTTTTGGGGCAAGCCCAGTGTCTGCTGCTTCGTCTCCCCGAGAGCTCCAACTCCTCAGAAGAGTCTCTTACCTCCACACGACCAGGAAGTGCCCCCAGGGTGATTTCTCCCTACTTACACTTTCTCTCTCCCTTTTTCTTTCAATTTTCTCTTCATTCATGCATACATAGGATCTGTTTTTTCATAGTTTTACATTAGGGCACACCACACACAACGATCTTAATCACCCAAAGGGTTAAAAACCCATCCCACTTGAGTTCCCTCCAAAATAGTGCATGTTTCTTCATATTTTTTGGAATAGATTCATCATACACGAGTTTTCTAATGGGTTTCCTGTTGTTTTGATGATCTTGGAAGGTGTTTGAAGACAGGAGAGACACGAGGCTCTTGCCCCTTGGCCGGCTGAGGAGCAAGAAGAAAGAACCCACAATCTTCGTCCACTGAAGCAGAAGGCGATGACTCTGCTGTCGCGACAAAGAAGGCGCCAGTCTTCTCGTCGCGTTCAGGTAAACAGGCCGCGACCCTCATCTTGTCGCGTTCACAGGAATAGGTACGCCCTCTGTCTTCTCTTCCTTTTCCGAGGTAGTTAGCCCATCTTCATCCGTCTGTTCTTCTTGGCAACTACTTTGGTGGCAATCACGGTCAGTTTTCCTTACCTTTCACATATATTTTTTGGGGGAGGAAATCCCGTGATTACAGAGCCATTAGAGGAAGCCACCCACATACACTTGTCAGCATCTTCAGTCAGATCCACGCCCTCCATGACAACATGAGGAATAATGGATCGCAGGTGGTGGGTATCATCAGAATAAATTTCGCTCAAAGTGGCAGAGTTTCATCGATCATCATCAGAGATTGTTATAGTTTCACTAAGGGGACTATCACCAACCCAGATATCATGAAGAATATCACTATTCCTGCCATTGCCATGCACCCATCTAGTGTTTTCAATTAGGATTTTCTCAGCTTCCATGAACACAGACTTGGACATCCCAGGGATTAAAGACTTCTTCAGAAGTTGATATCGCTTTCTAGCATAATTGGCCCATAAAGAGGATCCATGTTTAACATTCCAAAGGTGCTTAACAGCTAACGATAGTTGCACATGACGCAAGCTACGAACGCCCAGGCCACCCTCCGTGGTGGGGCGTTGGATGGAGGACCAAGGCACCCAATGACGACGACGAGAGCCATCAGTACCGTCCCAGAAAAAAGCAGCTGAAACTTTCTCAAAATAATTAATGATGGATTTCGGGATATAAGATGCCGCAGCTAGATAAACATGAAGGGAAGAAATCACAGAATTAAGCAGCGTAACCCTGCCCGCTTGAGAAAGCAATTTGGATTTCCAAATGTTAAGTTTTCCATTAACTTTATCAAGCGGAAATTTAAAATCAGCAGTAAGAAGTCTCCCTAATTTGAGAGGCACGCCCAGGTAAGAAAGGCACTCGCTTTGCCTTCTGAAGCCAGTAGCGTGATGAATCCTGGAAATGGCAGAAGCTGATGCTTTTTGAGAAATCAGAAAATAACTCTTGGCATGATTGATATGCTGACCAGAAAAAGTGGCATATCAAAATTCAGAATGATACTACTATATACAAATAAATCGATAAAAAAATAAGTTATATAAAATGTAATTACTTGAAGCTCCTTCTGAGTATATGATTCTTTTAAGACAAATATTTCTTCCTTACTTTGATAATCTCCCCCTATAATGCACCTATATTTTCTCTCAATATTGTCCTCCCCTCTTTTTGTCATTAGTATAAAGGAGATCTGTGCAAGAGATAAAGAGTGAGAGAACTGAGGGAAACTAGGAATATATTGAAAATGAGGGATATGTTCAAGAGGAACTAGGAAGATAGAAATTGGAAGGGATCTGATCAAAGTAGGGTAGTAATAGATCCCAGAGTTTCTTCTCATTTTCAGTGAAGTTATGAGCAAAAAGAGATATGTCAATGTTGTAGGATTGACCAATGGAGGGAAGCTTTCTATAAGACTTGAGGTGCCGACGGTGATACCAATTAAGCTTCTCATGATATTCACCATTTAGCATAGTCTGCTTCAGCGGTGTAAACTTCCTAATAGTTGCCTTTTTGAGAAACTCATAGACTGTAATATTCCAATGCAGCCCTTTAGAGTGAGCTTCTTCCTTAGCCTTTTAGTAAACTTGATATCTTTGATTCCATTTCAGCTCAAGATATTTTCTAAGACTATCATAATCTCTGTGTATGAACTGATAAGGATGAAGCTTTCCCTTCTTGCATTCTTTAGCTTCATCAGGATACCTTTGTACCCATTGTTCAACTGGCAATCTTTTAGATTCTGCAAAGCAATCTTGAAATTCTCTGAGATATTGCTTGGACGTTGCAGTGTGGAGCAGAGCAAATATATAAAATGATAATTTCTTCACATGATTTATTTGATACCTAATTGCCAATCTGATGTGTCTATTGAAGGCAGTTCTGGCAAAATCTGGTCTAAGTGCCACTACCCCTATCAGACTGGGGTACAGATTGGAAGGTAATTGTAAGGCCCCGAATTTTCTTTTTCCCGCTTATATTTTATGTATATGATGTTTACTTGTTCTTGCATAAATGACGTGTATGAAAATGGTGCATATTATAGATATAAATTTTGCATGTGTATATGCGTGAATGTATATATTTACCGTGAATATAAGTAATTGGCCAATTTTGTGTATAAGGTATCTATTTAAATACTATGCGGGTACTATCTAAATATTGAAGTATACCTTATATTACCCATTTCATGGATATTGTGTGCAAATATATGAAGTGCATATGTGTATGTACGTATGTAGGTTATCTTATGCGTGTGATAATTGTATACCTAATTCTACATACATAAAACCTTGGTATACTTATGTATGCATGTGAATAATTATATGGTAAATATGGTTTGAATGCATGGTGTGATAGTGTGTATACTACGTTACATACATTGTATGTATATATGTGTAAGTTGAACATGATTTCTGCATGATTTTAAGTTCTGGCAGAAGGGCCAATTGGCGTCAACATGGGTGGACGCCCATGAGGTGTCGGTGTCCTTATCGATGGACTCCAAGCCGTAAGTAGCCGTCCATATAGGTGGACGTTTACTTCTCTGACCTGCATGCATTGCAGACCCCGAAATCCTGGAAGAAGGAAGCTCAGCCATTGGGGAGCAGTCCCCAACGGCTCTGAGCCTTTCCCATCACATCTGCGGGAAGGAGAGGACCCTCTCCTTTAAAACCAAGCTCCTCCTGCACCAGAAAGAGCTCTCTTGGGGCTCTTTGCAAATAGGAGAGAAAACCCTAGCAAGCTGTGAGGAAGTGTGGACTTTGCCTGCCTTGATCTGACGATTTGGAGCTTCATCCGACGTTCTATTGCAACTGGAGGCTAGAGGGGACCAAGGAGAAGGCTTCCCCACCACTGGTTTAGCATCTACATCGACCAAGAACCCAGAGGAGTGGTGTTTTGGAGGCTTCTTGGGACTGCCCAAGGAGAGCTTCAACAGCAACATAGATCCCTTTGGAGGTTTTTAGAAAGGCAAGTAACCTATAGATCTCAATCCTATACATGTGCCCTAGGTCCCAGCATTTTTCTGGATTTTTCCTTGTGTCCTGGATCCCCCCTTTCTCCTTGTGTTGGGAGCTCGGGTCTGTGTTTTGCACAGACCTGAACTTGACGGCAAAAGCCATTGCCGTCGAGATCTTAGATTGGCGGCCAACGATATTGCCGTTATAGTGTTATTAGCGTCCAGACTATGCCGTTAAGCTCTTCAGGGTAGAACAGTGAGCTGTTCTCCCTTATATATGATTAATTTCCGAAGTGTTTTCGAATGAGGATATAAGGTAATCATATATGTTATGTAAAATAGACCATGGGATGCATGTGATGTTTTCTGTGCTTTTTTATGAATGGCATGGATTGTTAAATTACTGAAATACATGTGAAAAAAATGGATTATGCATGTTCACCTACTGTCTACATGATTCCTGGGGAATTAAATACCCTAGATTTTTCTATACCATGTGTATATGTATCAGTCCATGCCCTGGAATTTTGAGAATTTTTCCATGACTGTGAGATTTACTGAAATTTCTGTTTTGGAAATAGAAGACATGCGTAGGGTTTGTAAAATTTACAGTAAATTGTGTGTTGTGCAATAAATCAGGAGAAAATTTATGTGATGGCGAGTATGATAGGATCAGCGTTGTGAACTGTTAAATCTGATGTTCGTGTTATGTTCCATGTTAAATTGAATTATGAATAGCATGAAACTGAATGTTTTAATTTCTGTAAATGTAATATGATTCAGAAAAATCTGAAAATTTGCATGTGCGATTATAAACTTGAAATTTGTCTGTGGTTAAAATCTCATGTTATTTTGATGTCAGTAAGTATTGTTATGGATTTTTAATGAGAAAAACAACTATGTGAGCATGTTAATTGTGACTTGATGTGATTCAGTAAGTTTCAGTATGATTAAATCTATATTATGATTATTTGGCAGTTGCAACAGTGAGGTTAAAATCAGTAAATGAGGACTTACGTGTGTGTGAATTATGTATGAGTGTGTGCATGGGATGTGAGAGAACAAGTGGTATAGGTGTGTAAAATGGTTAATGTGACAAGATAAACAAATATGCCCATAAGACACTACCACCCTAGATGCTTGGAGCTGTACCGTAGTAATGCCCCTACGGGAAAGCTCAATGTGATATATGATACCCTAGAGAAGGGTCTTGATAAAGTGTTATACCCTGGCAAAGGGTCTTGTGAAATCCTGGAGGTGGACAAGTTCCACTGGTAATGGTGGGAAGGGCTTTCCCTGGTTTCTGCAGGAACTAAGACTTATCACTATGCCGGTGATTAAGTATGTGAATGTGAATGTGTGTGTTATGTGATCGTCTACGTGGTGGTTTGGGCTATGTCTTGGCATTATGTGAAAATGAGCATAAGTGTGATGTGAAAAGTGATATGTGTTCATAGCACAAGGTATGTGCGAGATATGTGTAAATGTGGCACATGTTATGTGCAAAAGTGAAATGATAAGGAATATGTGAATGTGAAAGAGGAAATAATGGGAAATGTGTATAAGTATTGTGTGATAGAACAAAAGTGAGTGTATGTGAAAGCCAAGGTTAATCATATGGTTGTATGTAATGGGAAGATAGTATAAGTGTAAATGACAATAGTGATAATTGATATTTGTTTATTGATGTGTATAAATGTGTGTGTGCATGTGTTGATGTATTAATTGTCAAATGCTAGAAGTGATGTTACTATTAGTACTAAAATGTAAGTATATGCTTTCATATTCATGGAATTCAAATTATTGGAAGCACATGTGTTTAGTATTGTGTTGTGTAGTTAAAAGTGATCCCTATGCAAATATAATATGAATGTGATAAAATTTATACAAAATCAGCAAGCTAAATCTGAAGTAAATTGTTATGATTGCATACGAAGTGAGTTAGAAATCATGCTAAGAGTGCTACCTATCTTGTATATGTATCAATGGTTTAGTTGTGCAAACTTTACAATGACTTGGGTAAGTATAGAAACGTGTGAGTGTATATTTTACTCGTGTTAAATGACACCATGATGTTAGTAATCTTGTGAGATTTTAGTTTTACATGTGTTAGGATAATTGTTTAATGAAATTCCCTGTGCAATTATTTAGGATTAGAGCGTGATCATGTATGATATTAACTGCTGAAATTTTATTGTGTTAATTGATAAAAAGCATGTATGTATTGAATCTTAAGTTACTTGCTGAGTCTATTGTGTAGACTCACTCTTGCTAAACATTTCAGGAAATTAGCAGCGGAGGAGCTAGCAGGATTTGAAGTGGAGTTGGACTAAGTGATCGAAGACTTGTAATCTACCTTTCATAGTATGTAATGCTACAATTGAAATTTGAATTTTGATCAAATGTACTTGGAGTCGGCTATGTATTTGGAAAACATCGCGCTTATGTTATCTCTTGTTGAACTATACAGACTGTGGTATGTGGATTTAAAAGTTGATGGAATAAGATTCATTTAAATTCCGTTGCATTTATTCGACTCTATTTGTGTATATCTCAGCTCACTTGTTACTTGTTGGGGTATTCTCCCCTGTAGCAGCTTGCTCTCATCCGACGTGGGTTGGTATAACCGTACCGGGTGGAAGTGGGTCGTTGCAGTAATCCAACTGTCATGGAAGGAGTGATTTTTCTCTGCCCATCCAATAACATGAACCACTAACCAATGCTGACTTCTGACAAGTTCAGCTTAAAATTTTCATCATTAAATGCTTTCATCCTTGTAAAAATATTTTGATATTTCTTGAGAGACTTACAAAATAGGTCATAAAATCTGAGATCCTATGACTCTTAACACTGAGTGGTATATGTTTATCTTTGTTTGCTGCTTTGTACTGTGCTGTTTCAGCTATTGGTGTTGCTATTTCTGTGCTGTCCAACTACAGATGACTTGAAAGAACATGTCTTTTAATTGTTGCATCTCATTAGACATGTAATAAAACTTCACATCTACTTGTTGAATTTGCATCTGAATGATGCTAATCATTTCTTGCTGTTTGAGAATCAATTTGTAGACATCATCAATTGATCTGCTACTGCTGGTCTCCTACTGAGACCATGGCTGTTGAAAAGGGGTCTCAACAGGTGGAGGAGAGACGTGAACTTTGTGGCAGATCTTCAACATTTTCTTCAATGGGCAATCCAGTTTGTGTTGGTGCATCTTCTTCTTCTATGATATTTTTGCCCTTGATGTCACAGATTACTTGAGCAATTGTATCTTCAGGAACTGGCTCTTGCTCAACAACTGCAGTGGGTGCCTGTTTTACTAATTTTATGTTGCTCTAGTTGATGGAACGTGAGCACTCTGTAGAGTATCATCAAAGATTTCGTGAGATCAATCTGTCACCAGATCTTTAGTCCACAGATTTTGCTCATTCTCCATTGGGCTGCAATGATTTCTTCTCAGTGTGGATAGTCCAATACTCTCTTTCATTGGTATTACAATCTCATTTTTCTAAATCCACATTATTCTTTTTGAATATAATAGTCAGCAAAGGTCCATAAGGTAAAAATTCTTTTAGGTACATAGACCCCAACATCCTATCTATTATGACTAATGTTAAATTGATGGGGTGCCTCTGAATAGCCTGAAACAAGATGTTCCCATCTCTGCTAGATATGGATGAATGAGTTCCAGCTCTAGGAGTAATAATGTTTATGATAATGGCATTTAGTATCCTCTTCTCAGCTGACAACTAATTGATTAAAAGACCTTTCTTGTGCATGATTCCCTTGGTGCTAATAATCCTTAATCTTTATTTCTCCAAGGTGATAGATTCATTAGACATATGTCCTTTCTTAGGACATTCTAATATCTCCACAAGAACATCTTCATAATTTTTTTTTTTTTTTGCCTTTAACACTTTTTTCCAGTGACCCATCATCTGAAGTCTTCAAAGTAACATAGAAAGCTTTTACTGCATCTTCGTAAGTTGGTTCTTGGATCTCACAGAGCTTCTTCCATCCCATGGTGTAATGTTGTGGCCGTTTGGATCTGCATTTATTGGTTTTGTTGTGGTGCTTATGACCAATGTGGGGTCATTAAGCCCTAGTCGTGGTCTCCGTGCGTTGTGGGCTGGGGGTTTTAGCCTAAACGGCCCACAAGTTCACTGGTTGTGAACGCGACAGGGTGGGGCGTTGTGTTTTGAATGTGACGGTTACATGCGTCGCGTTCTCCGCACTACCTTTATGATGTGTAGCATGGCGAGTTTTGAGAAGGCGACGGTTAGGTGTGTCACGTTCTAAAGGTAATAGGATGCTACGTCGCATTCTTGCTTTCGGTTGGGATAAGTTTGGCCCTCCGACCAAACAGAGAAGGAAGCTCTGTTCGACCGAGGAGAGGGTTGTTGCAATGATTTACGGTGACGTCGGCTTTGAAGCTTGTGTCTTGACGTGGTTCTAGCACGTAGAAGCTGTTCAGAGCTTGGAGAACACCGATCGAGCCTCGTTCTGCGAGTTCTTCTTGTTGGTAGGGACTTTCCTTGTCTTATTTACATTATGTGATTGATTTAAAGTATGTTTAATATGTATCGATGTGTGGTTGTGTTTTCAGTTTAGTGTAATTGATTTGTAGAAGCTTGATGTGCATGAAAATGAGGATTTGAGCTGGTTTTTGTGTGAGCACCGCAGTATAGGGTTTCTATCTGAGAAGGCGACGGGTCGGGCTGTCGCATTCAGGTCGCAACCACTGGCCCCGTCACATTCTGGTTTGTGAACGTGGCCTGTCGAGCCATCGCATTCTTAATGCGATGGTAGACTCCGTCGCGTTCAAGTGTGGAATTGCGGTTTGTCGGGCCATCGCATTTTTAATGCGACAGTGACCCTCGTCGCGTTCTTCTATCCGAAGTAAGTTGTTAAGCCTTGGGCAATGAGGGTCCTATGTGGACCTAGCTCAGATCGTTTAGGGAACTTTAAGTTGTTTTGAGTTGATTAATGATTAGTCAAGCATGTTGAGGTTAATGATTATGTTAATTATATTAAGCATGTTAAAAAGGTTATGCGACTCATATGTGTGGTTTATGTGCATAGTGGTATGTTGCTATGGAGGTCATGAAATGACCAATGACAGGCAAGATTGTAATGTAGTTTATGTCTTTAGCAGTGTGTACTTGCTTGGAGGTCACGTGGTGACCAGTGACGAGCTGATTATGGTTTGTGTATTGTGGTATAAGTTTTATGGTTGTGTTGAGTGAATGACATGGTTTGTGTGCTTGCTGAGTTTGGTGGTCCAGCGCCTATTCCGGAATGCCTGTCTAGTCGGGTATCCCAGGTTTTATGTGAGCCAGGCACGTTAGTACTCGGGGTATGTCCCAGTACTGTGTGTACCGTTGAGGTCTGTGTTGTCTTCCTGGACACCCCCACTCCTGTGTTTGAGTTGTACGTCCGGATGAGGGAAAGGAGACAGAGGGCAGCGACTCGTGTTTGTGGGTGTGCGGTCACTTGTAGCGCGCTCGTGGTTGGGGGTACGGATACCAGTAAACGTACTAGGCCCCAGCTAGTCCTGTTTTCTAGTGCCTCACTTTTGGGAGCTTAGGCCAGAGTCCCTAAAGGTGCAAGGCATGGGCCTGCAGTTGTGTGTAGTCTGCAGGTGTGGTGTTGGTTGGTCTCCACTGTTCTTTGCTTAACTGTGTGGCTGTGGGGCAGCAGTTGGACCTTTCGTCCGTGACTGCGAGACTAAGAGGTAGTTCTTGTGTTGTGTTTTTCGGGTTGGATACTGGCGTCATGAACCAGTGGTCTATTCCCATGTGGTGGCGTTGTCCTCTTCGACTCATGCTTTGCCAGTGGTTGTGGCTTGTGAGTGGTGACCCACCAATTGTGGTTTGACTCACTGTCCTGTGCCTTGTAGAAGGCACAGTTGTGTTGCAGTTTTCAGTGTGGTGGTGGTTTGTCGTGGTACCTCGTGGCTTTAGGTACTCGTACCCTGTGTGGGTTGTTGGCTATTGTGGCACGCAGTGTGCTACTCTTTTCAAGTGTTGAGGTGGATCAGTTTCTATAGAAGTCGCATTGTGTGACCTTCTATTTGTGGTGTTGTACCCTTGTGTGGGTAGTTCTCCGATGTGCTTGCTATTGTGGGTATTGTGGTGGGCTAACCTTTGTAGTTAGCCCCGTTACCTTTCGTTGGTTGTTGGCCTGTATGGCCTTGCATCACTCGTTCGTTTTGTGGGGGACTGGATCTTTGTTGTTAGTCTTGTTACCGTCGGTCAGTGGTTGGTCTATATGGCTTGTGGCGTGGTTCTTTCAGCTATCGTAGTGGACTGATGTGTCTACACTAGTCCTGTTGCTTCTTTTATTTCCTGTAAACCATGACAATTAGTGTGTTCATATTTAATGCAGTTCTGTTATATTTATTGTTAGTACGTTTTAGTTTTGTAGTGCTTCAGTCAGCACTCCCAGTGAGACCCTTAGGGGTTGAGGACTTGGTTCCTTCTTTAAGTTGTTGGTTGTGATTATTATTAGGAGGTTCTTGCTGAGCCTGTGACTTGTTGAGGGTCACTCCCCTACAGTTCTTTTCAAGGCTTTTTGTGTGTTTGGCTTGCAGTGACGTTGTGGTAGATTTGTACCACCAGCAGCTGAGTAGTAATCATGTTTAGTGCGAGCTTTATTCCCTCAGGGTATGCCCCAATTAGTTGTACTTTTCTCTTGGACATGTAAAAATGTATTGGAACAATGTAAAATTGTGGTAAATGGGTATAAATACATGTACTTTTTTGTATATTATACTCTCGTGGTTGGCTTTTATATTCTTACTGGACACTTGTGTGAGATATCCCTTGCGAGACTCCGGTCCGATCGCGGGGGGCAGACTTGGGTATGGAGCCTTATTGGGCATAAATATCCAAGGCCGTTACACATGGCATCTATAATATTTGACACTGCACCTAGCTTGCCTGTTAATTGTGAAAAATCCACACTTTTTTTGGCACAAATCGATGCCTTGGTTATAGAGAGCCTTTGGAACTAGTCTGGAGTGAAGGAGACATCTAGAGCCCTAGAAGAAGCCATCTAGAAGAAAAAAATTGATTGGAATGACTTCAAGGGGTACAAGGAATGGATGTAATGCTTGAAAAATAGATAAAGATCATACCTTTTCAAGGTTTTTAGAGGTGTGAAGATGAAAGCAGAAGGAAAGCTTGTGAGGCGAAGATGAGCATGGGAAGTAGCACAACGACAAAAGTTTTAAAGGTTTGTAAATGTGGTAGGTGAGAGTAAAGGAGAACTGGCACTATTTATAAGAGATATCTCTAATAGATATCAGAATATCAAAGGTTGGTAATCGAGGTTGATTGAGATCAATGGATGAGATTGAAACTTTGACTTCGGAAATGACAACTAGAGAGAGAGAGATCTTTTATGATTAAATTAATCAAATAAAGTTCTACTATAAGTTGTCACAACTTCGGCTTCAGAAACTTCAACTCTAGTTATACAACTTCGACTCAAAGGAAGTAACATCGACTCTCACTTCGGCTGCAGTTAACTGTGACTTGTGAGAAGTTTGACTGGTGAATGGCTTCAGTCATAGTGATGATCGGTTATAGAGGACTTCAACACTTAGTATTTTAGTGATATGCTAGTTTGTTTTTTAGAATTACACATTCCTCTTTCTCTTCTTATTGAAGTAAATTTATCTTCAGAAAGTGGTTTAGTAAGTATATCTGCTAGTTGGTTATTAGTGAAGAGTAAAATATGCGAACGTATGTGCGATGATCAACCAAGAGGGGAGAGGTGAATTGGTTACCACCCAATATAAAATGCTTTTACATAAAATAGATTAGACTAAATTAAGACAATCTATAGAACAATCTGCACAGTGGAATATGACAATTAAAATAGCGAAACCAACTATCGTGACGTGCATAGAATAGAGATAGAAAAAATTGAATCAAACCACAAGACATACATGATTTATAGTGGTTCAGAAAACACACCACTATGTGTGCCTACGTCCACTACCCCACAACCTGTGAGGATTTCCACTAGCTTATTTCCAGGTACAAGCATACACACACATGGTTGTTTACAGGGACAACACAAGCCCCTCCTCGTTTCCTGGGGACGAGACAACCCAGCATGTATGCGAGAATTCATAACCGGAAAGAGTCCTATCCAAACTGAAACTGGGTTTCCAGAGTCAGTCGATCAATTATCCAAGATCAATCATCTGATTTTGGACTCACATCGACCGGGACTTCGACTGGCAAATCGACTGAACGTTCGGTTGTCCAATTCTGGAAATTCGGTCGACCGACTTCAGGTTTTGCTTCGAACGATGCTTCGGCTGGTTAGGTTATAACATGAATATCCGAAGTGACTCTGCTTCGGCTGAAGGATCGGTCGACTGATTTCCTCAAGTCGATCGTTCGACTTTTCGACTATCCCACTGCCAAAGCTTCTAGCTAGATGGGTCATCTGATTTGCCCAAATCGGTCATCTGACTTAGGTCAGGTAATCGATTTGTCATCGACTCCCTATGATTCATAACCGATCTGACATGGATTTCCTTTGAACTAGAATTGATCTGACATGAATTCCCTTTCAATATCAGTCGACCGATTTCTCAGGGTCTATCGTCCGATTGTTAGTTTTGCAGTTCTTCTTTCAATCATGTCTTTCTATTTTGTCCAAGTCTTGGGCTTGGTATTGACCACTTCAAATGCGACTTTAGGACAAATATATTGCACACTTAACACATAAATTAGACCTGTTGAGCAATTATCTCCTTAAAATATTGCTAAACATTTTAAGCGTTGTATTTTTGCTATGACAAAACCTTTTAAGACTTTCTACAAACAAATCTATTGGAATATACCACAAGAAATATGACATGGATGATACAGTATCTATCAACACTGTCTTACGAAAATTTCTCCAAGTCCACAACATATACTATGTACCATACTAACTCCGACTTCAGACTTCGACTCCTAAAAAGTCGAAGTGTTGTACTATTTGATGAACAAGTAGTAGTCCGACTTCTGAAAAGTCGAAATCTGACAAGACTCCGACTCCTAAAAAGTTGAAGTCTAGCTGAACTCCGACTTCTTAAAAGTCGAAGTCTGTCTAGACTCCGACTCCTTAGAAGTCGAAGTATGACTTCTATCAAATGATCCTTCACTCCGACTTCTGAAAGTCGATGTCCTCTAACTCCGACTCCTAAGAAGTCGAAGTCTTTTGTATCTTACTCCAACTCCTTGAAAGTTGAAGTCTATTTTTGTTTGCACTCCGACTTCCTAGAAGTCGAAGTATGACATCGATTGATGATCTCTTATCTTTGACTCCGACTACAGAAAAGTTGAAGTAACCTATATCAACTTCTATGTACTTGACACTTATAATTTTTTATGATAATATGTCATTCCATAGAATCCATGAAATCTTAATCTTGTATATTTCATGTTATTTGTTATTCCAATGGGATCTTTTACAAAATGCATAAAACTTACATATCTTACAGTATAATGCTTTTCTTGCTACCACCATTTAAATTTTCTGTTAGGTCGGTAAAATTATATTCAAAATGATCACATAAATTATCTTTGATAAGATCTAAATCAATTATACAAATTGGTCTCTTGCTTTCTATCAGAAGCTTAGTCCTTTCTATTTGACAGAAGATACGCATTGGTAGGTATAAGCAGCATGGGCTATCTGTCAGAACCCACCTACCATATCTACTTTTTGTCAGAAATTCCTTATTTTCAAGATACAACTGTCTGTCTACTCATTATTGCACTGAACATCTGTCCATCCGAGGTTCTTTATACTTTACATATATTTCCATCTCACCTACCTCCGAAAGGACAAAGGTACCTATGCTTCCTTACCTTGCAGACAATTAGATACCTACTGAAGCCGATTTACAGATCATTAATAAAAGCTGTCTATCAAGCCATGAAGCTATCTACATAGCCTGAAGATGTTGGAACTCCAAAAGCTTAGGAATATAACAGAAGTCTCAAAGTGTCTACATCCAAGGATCAACGACTATTCTTCAAATGGCTAGTTTTCTAACGGATAGTTTCAAACAGGAAATTAAAGCTTTTGAAGATCATATATATAGAAGCTGGAGTTTGAACTAGAAGATCACCGACTCAGCAACACACACATCTCCCATCTGTTTTTGTAAGCAAGAATCTTCACAAGTCTACTACTGAAGTGAAAGAAAGAGAGCTACTTCTTCAGTCCATGACTTCCAAGCTCTCTAGTTTCTTTGAAGTTTTTTTCTATTGGGTGGCATTTTGTAACTGTAGATCCTTCTCAGTCCACCCATTTAGATTCAGAAAGAGTTAGAGCTTCAAATTCTCATTTGTATTCCTTTCTATTTCTATGTGTTTGCTCAATCTTTGGAGCAGGCACTCAAGTGTTTTTCATTTCTGTGATTAGATAACTTGCAGGGGGTTTGTTTCCTGCTGTACCCCTCTTGTGAAGGGACGACCTACGGGTTTAGGTAGTCTTTGTACCCCTTGTTAAATGGAAGACTTGCTTGGGAGCAAGTGGGTTTGTAATACCTCTCAGGTTGAGGGAAGGCCAAGTATTCTTAGTAGTTTAGTGAAATCCCCCAGTCAGTCACCAGACCACCATTCTTTGATGGTAAGGATTACCAGTATTGGAAGATGATAATGGAATGCTTCATTTGAGGCACAGACTTTGATCTGTGGCAGGTAATATAACAAGGTGATTTTGCTATACTTGCTGTAGGAACTGCTGCATTAAACATATCCCTAAACTATAAGGCCAAAAATTATCTATGTTGTGCTTTATCCAAAAGAGAGTTCAACAGATTATCTACTTGTAGAACTGCTAAAGAAATATGGGATAAACTACAAGTAACTTATGAAGAAATTGATAGAGTAAAACAAACTAGAATAGATATTCTTATCTCCCAATATTAACAATTCAAAATACTTCCCCAGATGTATAATAGATTCTCAAATATAATAGTAGGTTTGAGTTCCATAGGTAAAAATCTTACAAATGAAGAAACAGTAAGAAAAATTTTAAGATCATTAACTCATGTCTGGACCCCTAAGGTCACTGCTATTGAAGAGGCACATGACTTAACAGAACTTTCTATTGATAAATTGATTGGTTCTCTAATGGCTCATGAAATCAATATGGAAAGATTTTCTGAAGGCTCTTCGAAAAAGAAAATGTCAAATACTTTGAAAGCTGTAGATTCTTCTTCCTCTAAAGATTCAAAAGAGAAATCAGATGACAGTGATGATGAAGCCATGCGGTCGAGGAAACTGCAAAGGATTCTTGCAAAGAGGAAGAAGTTTGGCTCTAAAAGACACTTCAAAAATGAAAAGAAGAAAGAACCAACTTGTTATGAGTGCAATCATCTAGGACATTACAAATCTAAATATCCTAAGCTCAAAAAGAAAGTTCCAGTTGAAAGATTTGAGAAGAAGAAAGGTAAAGAAAGAAAATTCAGAAAATACAAGAAGCAGGCAATGGCCGTAGCTTGGGACAATAAGGAACCTACAAGTTCAGACTCTTCAAGCTCAGAATCAGAAGAAGAAGAAAAAGAAAATCTAGCCCTCATGGCAGGACTGGATCAGGTAAATTCTGAAACTTCTTTTACATCATGTTCTGAATCCGATTCTGATAGTCTTGAAGATGCATTCAATGAATTATATGAAAAACATAAAACAATAGTTAAACAAATGGAAATTGTTAAGTTAAATTTACTTAATCAAGAAAATTCTAATACCTTTCTAAAAAATGAAGTAGAAAGATTAGAACAAAACCTAAATGAAACTAAAAGATCAAATGAACTACTATGTGAAGATTTAAAAACTAAAAATAGTAAAATCATGGAAATTGAATGAAATCTAAAAAAATTGAAAGATGACGAAAAATTAAGAGAATAAAATAACTACTTAAGAGCTACCATAGATAAAATTACTAACTATAAAACATCTCTATTTGTAAAACTTAAAGGTGCTCTGTAGCAACTTGGATTTTTCGAAAATAAAAATTTAATAAAAATAAAATAAAAGCAATTAGAAAATCAAATAAAAGAAAATTAAATAAAACCCATTAAATGAAAAGAAGTAATGGGCTTCGTTAAATGGACCCATTAAAAATTAGTGGGCCAAATTAGGGATTTTTAAAAGAGAAATAATAGAATAATACCCTAAATTCGTAACTAAATTATTACTTAAATAGAAAAGGGGTAGTTAATGCATTAAATAGCTAATTTGAGTTGGATTTGAATTCCTAAACCTACCCTAATAGGTTGGCCATGAATTTGGGTCCCATCCTAACCCAAATTGGAATTGGTATGCTTAGAAAGAGGAGAGAAATAGGAAATCTCAGAATTAAATAGAAGTTAGAGTTCTATTAGGAAATAGAAAGGGAAGAGACATAAATACTCTCTTAAAGCTCCATGGCTGGCCCTAGCTCGTTGCCAAGAGTTTCTGGACCAGGAGGAGAGGCCAAGGAAGAGGAGAATCCGTGGGGAGAAGGAGCTCTCAAGCCATCAACCCCGTTCTTCAAGTTCTAGCCCTAGAAGAGGAAATCGACCAAAGGTAGGCATTCTCATGAGCAAAACTAAATCAACTTCGTTTGTAGGTTGATCTAAACCTCAGGAATCGAAGCCCTCTTGTCTCATATTTTTCCATCGAGCAAATCTTTTGTTCTTAATTTTTGAAGTTCTGTAAACTCCATGACCCCGAGCCCCCTTCTTAATTCTTGATCTCCATGTATACTGAACCACATGCTACGAAATTTTTATTAGGGATACTGATGCATGTTAGGCTTCTTTTTCCCCTAAAAGCCATAATTTTCATTCATCCTATCTTATGAATTAATTCGTTGATCTCATCTGTGTGTTGTTCCATGTTCTTCATCAATACATATGACCAAAGCATGTTGAAACCCTGTTTGTTTTCCAATCCCTATTGACTAAAAGTACCCATGCATGACTAGATCAATTCGCAACTAGTTTTATGAATTTTCATCGCCTGTACAAATAGATATGATTTTCTGAATCACCCTGTGTCAAAATAGGGTAAGTCAGGTCCACAATCCAATGCACTATCGTCTCCCTGTAGGACTCGGGCACAGACCCTGTGAACATGACGGCCCGATAGTCCGTGTTCACTGGGCCATCACGACAGAGCTTTCCATCGCGATCTGATCGCGACAGGGCCTGTCGTCGCGATCTGCTGCCTGATCTGACGAGCCCGTCGCGACCCTCAAGCGACCCTGTCGCGATCTGCCTGCCCGAACTGACAAGGCTGTCACGATCTGTACAAGCCCATGTCGCGTTCTCAGTTAACCCCGTCGCGACCCTTACTGGGGTGCATCGCGATCTGGCTTTTTGCATGAAAACCCAACTTTTTGCAAGTCTTATTGTTATACAGTCACCCCCTATCCCATTAACTATCTTGTACATAGAAAAACAAAGTTGTAATTATTGAATATATTTTAATTAATTCAAGTTAAACACATGATCTATCTTGTCCATGATTTTCTCATAACACTTGCACTCACTTTGAACCATCCAATATGGCTTACATTGGCATGAAAATATTTCATAATGTATCTGGTAATTTATGTAATTAAATTGCCATATCTTGAATAGACTTGTCTACGTTTTCTCACAATGTTTTGGGAACACCAATACCAACACTCCACTGTTCTAGAATTCCTCTAGAATGTTGAGCACTTGTTTCTATATACACACTTTCTCTTGACTTGGACAAACTCTCCGTCGGATACTCCTTCTGCCGGACTAGTGAATCCTTGTTCAAGGCCTCCGTAAGTCTCCTCTGTCCATGGATTCCCACATGGTCGACAAGCCGGTTGTACCCTAACACCTATGATACCCTTTAGAGATCAACATGATCCAAACAGCTATTAGACGTTCGCTCTTATCTTGAATCATGCCGGACCTCTGGACCTGTGCTTAACATGGCCAGTGGAAGAGTCGTGAGTTCCACCTGACTGCCAACACCAAGTGCGCATGTCGTGCAACTGTTACTATCGCCTATTTACTCGACATGTTACGTGCAATGTCCACTGGTTCTCATCTATACTCTACTCACTCATCTATTCACGTTCACTCTACTATCTCGTCTATTCATCTAGTACTCTCATCTATTTCTTGGTACTCTATATTGGCCATTGACTGATTGTCTAAAGATAAACAATACAACCAATGTCTGGCAATATATAAAGGACCTAATTTGGTTCTGGGATGTTCGCCCGAAAGTGCTAGTGCCCATGGGAGTTAAATGATCAGAGTGTTTGGCATTACACTCAAGCGCTATCTATCTCGACTATCTAAATGACAATCAAAAGTGCTATATTCTCTCGTTGTCTATTGACAAAAGTGCTATATTCTCTCGTTGTCTATTGACAAAAGTGCTATACTATACCCGTTGTGCTATTTGTGCTATGGCCATCTTGCTATTTGTGCTATACCCAACTCTCGTGCTATATTTGGAAAGTTGTGCTATTTCGTTCTCGTGCTATCCTACTATCTTTTACTTGACTCTCTCGCTCTATCTTTAGTTACTCTGCCTTTTAATACATTAATCATTTAAAGCCTACTTGACTATTGAGATTTAAGTCCTACTGGGTGTTATCGCTCACCCTGCGTTATTTGTCATTGTGTTCTTAGGTGAGACCGAGGATGACACATACACTCAAGAGGACAGGAACGACCATTAGTGAAGTCATGAGTACCCTAGTGTCGTAGCATTATGTTCGAGTCATAGTTTAGTCTTTACTTTATTTTAATGTAATTGGGCCCTATAGAATGGCTCTGATATTAGTGGTTTTAACTAGACATTTGAAAGTTATTAATGAGAATAATTTACTTTAGTATCTATTCATTGTTCAATGGTTTGATGTCTAGTACTCGCTCTATACCCGTTTACTTGCTACTGCCTTGCGTTCCGATATTCCGCGTCGGGGCGTGACAGCTTTGTGGTATCAGAGCCTAGGTTGTTCTTAAGTATAGGATGATCTAGGTTAACCAGACTCGACTAGAGTCAATTATCCTACCTATGTGAGTTGTGGTTAGAGCCAAGGGTAAATAGATAAAATGAACTCACACACGCATGAAATAAATTCCTCATCAATATCATGACAATAAGTTATTTTGTAGGAACTAAGCAACAAGGATGACTGCTGAACGTGCTCAAATGAGGGGCATGCAACAAACCATCCAAGAACTGACGTGCGCAATTGTGCAAGCTACCCAAGGAGGTGGTAATCGTGGTGGTGCAGGCGACCTGCATCGTAACTTTCGGAGTTTGAACCCACCCAGGTTTAGTGGATCCACGGATCCGGATGAAGCCGAGCATTGGCTAAAGGAAACGGAAAGGATTTTCCATGTTATGCAATGTGCAGCGGGGGATAAGCTGCTACTAGCCAAATTTCAACTTGAAAAGGACGCCTGCGCTTGGTGGGAGTTTGTTGAAGTGACCAGAGCAAATGGTCAGTTCACCTGGACCGAATTCAAAGAAGCCTTCAATTCCAAATACTTCATCGAGCGTGTGTAAGAAAGGAAGGCTGCAGATTTTACTGCTCTTAAGCAGAGGAGCTTGACAGTGGCCGAGTATGAGGCCCAATTCTCTAGACTGGCAAGGTATGCTGAACACCTGGTGAACACGGAGAGAATGAAGGCTAAGCACTTTCTTAATGGCCTTAAGCCTCACTACATTACCCAACTAGCACCTCTCGACATCCAGACCTACGCCGAGATGGTGAAGAAAGCTCAGCTGCTGGAAGATGCTACGGACTTCACCGATCGTATCAAAGGGAAGTTCGTGAAAAAGGAAATGACTTCTGGACCATCATCTGCCATGCAGACCAATGGCAAGAAACGTCCCTTCAACATCACGGAGGGGTCCAGCCAAGAAAGAAAACCCAAGGTCTTCGTACCCAACACTCCAGTGAAAAGCAACTGCAAGCATTGTGACAAGCCAGGTCACACTACTAACGAATGCTGGAGGAAAGTCGGTGCATGTCTGCGCTGCGGAAGTCACGAGCACCGCATCCCCGAGTGCCCACTGCTGAAAGAACATGAGAGGCGCCCTAATGCACCTAAGAAATAGGGAAGACTGCAAGCCCTGCTTGATGAGGAACCCGCTACGGACGGTGGCATGGTAGAAGGTACTCTACAAGTTTTCTCCTTACCAGCATTTGTCTTATTTGATGCTGGAGCAACTCATTCATTTATATCTCAGCACTTTGCTGATACCCTAACTGCAAAACCTATATCCATGGGTTGTGAGTTCTCTGTCACAACGCCACTAGGGGAAAAGGAGAAATTGAACAAATACTTTCCCTCTGCCGATGTAATGATCGGAGACCATAACCTAAAAGCCGATCTGGTGTGTATGCCCATGGAAGGCTATGATGTAATTTTGGGAGCCGACTGGTTGTCCACATATAGGGCCAGTGTCGACTGTAAGAAAGGGAAGGTTACCTTTAGTGACTTTCCTAAATTGGCATTCTTTGGGATTAGACAAAAGAGACAGATGTCTCTAATCTCTGCCATAAAAGACCACAATATGATAAGGAAAGGTTCAATTGCTTTCCTGGTAGATGTAGTAGTTGAAAAGAAGGGTTCTAAGATAGAAGACATCCACATAGTCTAGGATTTCCCCGATGTGTTTCCTAAAGATTTGCCAGGGATTCCCCTGGAACGAGATGTCAACTTCGCCATAGAGTTGATCCCTAGAGCTGCCCCGGTATCACGACAACCGTACCGGATGTCACCTACTGAGCTAAAGGAATTGAAGATGCAACTGATGGAGCTATTAGAGAAGGGGTTGATTAGACCAAGTACTTCCCATGGGGAGCACCTATGCTATTCGTCAAGAAGAAAGATGGATCGATGAGACTATGCATCAACTATCGTCAACTCAATCAGCTGACCATCAAGAATAAATAACCATTGCCCAGGGTCGATGAGCTATTCGACCAAATATCTGGAGCTCAATATTTCTCCAAGATCGATCTTGTTGAGCAACTACCCGTAAGGAAAATAATATTTTCTTAATTTAGTATATATAATGTTTTTGCTATGACAAAACTTTTAAATAAACTTTCTACAAAGCAAATATATCCAATACATATCACAAAAATTATACAGATATATACTATAGTCAATAACATGACAAAAAACTCCATCTCAGAAAATTTTCTAAGTCCACAGACTCTCCCTATAGCATACTGAATCTGACTTCAGACTCCGACTGTTGATTCTGACTCCTTTAGAATCGAAGTCAAAACAACCAAGAATTTTTCCAAGTACACATCATTATACATAATTCGACTGTCAACTTCGACTCTTACAGTCAAATGCTTCATAAAATTCATAATCCAACTGTCATCTTCGACTGATACAGTCGAATGTTTCAGAACTCCAAATACTCTGTATCTGACTACCTAAGTCGAATTGCATTGATTTTCTCAATGAAGTCGAATCATTCCTATTCTATCTACAACTTCTACAGTCGAATTGTATGATCTAATGAATTCGACTTCATTGTTAGTTTTGCACTTAATACTTCTCTGTCACTAAGGTTAAACAATTAATCTAATCTTATTTCCTAATCATCTTAGACATATTTTTTAATGAGATCTTCATTGATTAAACATTTTTATGGATCCATCAGATTATTGGAGCACGTTTATAGCATGCTACCTTCACAGTCCACCTGTTGAGAAGATATCTGTCTAGCTGTGAAGATGCAACCCACATCTGAAGTCATTGAAAAGAAGCAAGATAGAAGAACCAATGGATAACAAGCCTTGCAATATCTAAATGATTTTAGAGCTCTCTTCAAACGGGCAAATTCCAACGGCCATCTTTCAAAGGGCTATATTCTGAAGCTATTTAAAAGAAGCTGAAGTTTGAAAGAAATAACATATTCAGTGGAAACACAAGTCTTTGCAACTTATGTGAGCTTCACACTTCGAATTCCCTCAAGCCAGAAAACACACAAGCCTTCTTGCAAGCCAAGTTTGAGAGCTCCCCTTTTCAGTAGAAATTCTCTGAAGTTCTCTATGTTTTCTTAGAAGTCTTGTGTCTGGGTGGCAATTGTAATTGCTCATTCTCTGAAGTCCACCCTGCTCATTCAGATAGGATTTGAGTCTGATTTCTGATCTGTTAAAATCCTTCTGAATTTAGTGTGTGTTTGTGCTCAGTGTAGACACCCGATTCTGACTTATAAGTTGAACTATATTTCTTATTATCCCAGTGAGCCCCAAGTTGGTCACTCACCTTGAGCCCATCATTGGCCTTGCTTTGAGCCCATTAACAACCCAATTTCCATGAAAATCCCGTCCATTATCTTTTAAAGAGTGAGCCCTAATGATCATTATCCTCCTATGTGATTGGCCAATAATTCAAGAATAATCGATCTTCTTTAACGCGACGGGTCGTAGCACAGCGTTACTTCTATCGCGACCCCTTTGGCCGCCGCGACAGCCCATGCATATCCATGCACGTGACCTCATTGTCGTGTTCCTCATGGCCGACGCGATCATTCTTGTCACGCCCCTACGATGTGTCGCGACTTCAGCCGCTTGAGCTGGCCTCTGCAACCACCTCCTATTTATCTCCTTAAGGCCTTATCTCTATCCATTTGAACCTCCCAACACCCATGGCCGTGGTTTGGGGCTAAGGGTCTCCTTGGGAGTCTCCCTATGACTCTACCACGATTTTTAATGACATTTATCCTCTCATATGGGTATTTATCACCTAATAATAGGATTTTCTCTCTCATTTTCTATATAAGCAAGCCCATTTTCTTCGGAGAAAGGAGGACCCCGAATTTCACCCCGAAGGGTTGCCAAAATTTTCTGTGAGCTGGACTTAGCTCGAAATCAACCCTTCCCCTCTCATTTCCACACATTCTTCACACCAAGCCATGACGATCTCTTCATCAATGGATCTTGGTGAGTGAAGAGGGCGACC
This sequence comes from Colocasia esculenta, assembly GCA_014218235.1. NCBI lineage: Eukaryota > Viridiplantae > Streptophyta > Magnoliopsida > Alismatales > Araceae > Colocasia > Colocasia esculenta. The sequence goes on along the minus strand of CM024753.1, from coordinate 58,619,404 downwards.
CCACCACCTTTCCTCAGTATCTGGAGTATCAGAGGACGTCCACCACGCCAGGGAGTCACCCCATATGGGGCTCCTTCTTTCCTCTGCCTTCTTCCTCTTCATTTCATGCATTTTTCTTATTTTTCTTGGATAGGACTCATTTCCCTTTTCTTCCCACATTTTCCATATACCCAAGGGGTTTAAAACCACCCCCAGGTCCGTTCCCACCATGCTTCATCTCTTCTTTTCATTTTTGGATGGATACTATGCTTAATATGTTCTAATAGGGTTCTTTTCCTTATTTTCGTTGTTTTGGCAGGTACTCAAGCTAGTTCTTACGAGGAGCTCTTGTCCTCTGGCCGACCGGAGGGCAGGAAGAAGGTCCTTCCGCACTTCTCCCATAATGCAGAGAACGTGACTGAGGAAGGCGACGCGACAACGAGAACGCGCCCCTATAGGGCGTCACGACACCAGCTTCATCGCGACGGGGTTCCCCCTCGCAACCTCAGGTCAGTATGGTGTTCTCTCTCCTTTTCTTAGACTAGTTAGCCCGTGTTATTTCCATTCTTAGGCAACTATCTAGGTGGCGATCACATCCTCTTTTCCATGTCTTTATATTGAGCACATATTTGCGTGTATTGGGGGGCGCACAATCCACGTGATTACACCTTTTGGCGATCACGGTGGGACCTTCAGTGCCACCCTCGTGAGTCTAGTCTGCTTGCTTGCCATGTTTCCTTGTTTAGATATCTTTTTAGAGCCCTGTTAGGTTGTTGTTGTTTTGTTTTCTGCGTTTCTGTTCTTTGTTTGATTCGTGACGTATTGTAGGGACACGATACGATCGCGTCGTTGGAAGAGGACGCGACAGCAGGTCAGTGCCTCTCATCTTCTGTCTGCCTTATTCTGCTCATATGAGTTCTTGTATGCCTGTTCCATACCTCTTTGCCATGCGTTCTCGTGTTTTTGGGTGTTAGAATCCTGCTAGGGTTCGGGTTTTTCCTCTTCTTTTATTGTATGTTTTTGGGCTCTGTCATGGTAGATCCTGAGGACGCGGCCAGGCCGCGCCATGGAGGAACGTCACGTCTACAGGTATGCATTGTTTGTTATTGTTTTAATCCATGTATTGATTTCTGAGTGATTCATGACCTCTACTAGGTTAATCTGGTGACTTCATGCTTATATCATGCGCTAGGTTAGTCTGTGTGCTTTGTATTTGTGACTGACCATTGTTCTCGGGACTCTGTTAGTATTGCGGCAGACCGCCCTGTCGCGATAGGGTCGCAGTGTACCCGGCCGCCGCGACTCTGCCCGAGACCTGTTGGTCATCCTGTTTGGTCATTAGTTACCTTGCATACATCTTGGGCACTTAGGCCCGTGCATACACTATTAATCCCACTGTTTAGGCTCTCCCCCTTGGTTGAGTGAGCCCTCTCACCTGCGAGTACTCGTAGGTTGACTCGGGCCGCCTTTCGAGGACCTCCGTAAGTCCTCATGACCGTACGCACGTTGCGGTTCACCGGGCCGGTTGTACCCGTCACCCCCTTAGTTTGAGCCACCTCCGCACGTGAGTTGTGTGTCTCCCCTAGTTGCACCGGAGGACTTGAGTTCACACCTATTAGGGTCCCACGTGACCGAGTGGCTTTCCATTAATTTATTCATTTAAAAGTCAAGTGCAAACCTCAAAATTTGGACCGTAATCATGATAACTTGAGTGCCCCTTATATCACAGTCCTTCTTGTTGTGATAGCATCTAGGTTTTGTCTGTGTTGGTGTCATCTCCCCTAGTTGCTTAGGGGTGGTGCATGCGTCATTGTCTAGGTAGATCGAGTTAGTCCCCTCCAACCATTGTAATATATCATAATCCTCTGTTCAGTATGGACCAATTCCAGGTCCTTGCCAATGATGTCTTGCCCATTGGACTTCTTGAGGATGTGGCCCAAACCTCTGCAGCCATCCTCTCTGGGCACGTCCAGCCCCCTCTTGTCATTGGAAATCAATCCCGCCCTCCTTCTCCTCCAGGGGTAGATGACGCCCATTCTCAATTTAGTCAGCTTCTTCCTCATCTTACTCCAGACCAGGTTCGTGAGTTTTTGGCCGCTGCCAAAGGCAAGCGACCCTTGTCTCCGCCTACTAACAATTCAGCACAATAGACGGCCTCCTCTGCCCCTGTTATTTCAGCACCATATGTGAAAGGTTTGCGGAATTCCCAATATGGTAATCTAGAAGGGGGGTTGAATAGATTACTGTCAATTAAAAGTTTAATACAACCTTTTTTAATCACAACAAAGTGTTTCTGAATGTGCAGTAGAATCAAACTAAGACTTAGATTTGTTGGTGATGTGTGGATCAAATAGTAGTCTATCTAGGGTGTGTAGATGCAATGTGCCTATCAAACATCTAACGTGAAAACGTTCAAACCACGAGACACGATGATTTATGTGGTTCGGAGTACACAAATTGTGTATCCTACGTCCACGGCACACACACACACGCAGAGAAAACTGTTTATGAGCGAGTTCGGTGACTACAACTCACACACACGTGTTTTTTGATGTGCACCCACGATCAGAACAACACACACACGTGATTTCAAGCACAAGGGTCGCTTGAATCACCAAAACACACACACGGATGGTGAAAGTATGAAAACAGGAAGAGTTCAGAGTGAAAGAATGAATTCTGATGTAGAACTCTTCTGGGAACACTAGGAGGGAGTTCAAACTTTGACTTGAATGCTTCAGATCGATGGAGAAAGTTGAATCCTCGGCGTTCTATTTTCAAGAACTGTTGGATCGAAGGATCTCTCGGTCTCTGAACAACAATCTGAAGCAGAGCAGCAACAACTTCTTTGGATCTTGGACTTGCTCTAGGGTTTTTGGTTGTGGCTGCTTCTGTACGAGATTTCTTCCAAATAGGTGTTTAAATATAGGTGTTCTCACATGGAGAGACGTGAGGCTTGGAAACACCATCTTGGATAACTTGGAAGGTTTCCGTATTTGAAGATTCTCTGCATCTGTCGATAGGCCTTGACCATCTGTCGACAGGTGACATCAAGTTTGCAACAAACAAAAATCTGGAACTTCGGTTCTGTGCAATCTGTCGATAGCCGATGGGCATCTGTCGACAGATAGCTGCAATTGTGCAAAAGACAGATGTCTGGAAGTTCAGGTCTGTGGGATGTGTCGACAGTCGGCTTGGCTTCTGTCGATAGATGGATGTTTTCTGAGCTTTGTGTCTTCTGGCTGATCACACCTGTGCAATCTGTCGACAGGTGCATTGGGGTCTGTCGACAGGTGACCTAGTTCCTTGCTTTTGTGATCTTTTTCACTTGTTTTGTGAGAGCTTGGCTTTATGCATTTGTACCTACATGATAAAATATGTATTGTTAAGTATAATGAATACACAGATAACCAAGTATTGTATCAAGTTCTTTGTCATGTATCAAATCTCAATTAAACTTATTCATCATCAAAAACATGTTGTTGAAAACATTAGAATGAAAACCCAACATTCTCCCCCTTTTTGATGATGACAAAATTATTCAATTAGTGCACAATTGAGGTTTCTCCCCCTTTTGACAACATCGAAAAGCATTCACATCAGTCACACATGTAGATAACATAGAACATAGCACTGTGAATTCATTGATATGAAATTAAGCATACATAGTACAAAAAGTGTTTGACTGAATAGACATGAAAGGGAAAGAGATTACATGATAGCAAAGTGAAAGCAACATGACACAAGACACGACAAGACTCAGACACTACGTGACCCACTCCTAGACACATAAGCTGTCTAAGCATCATCTGTAGGCGGTGCTGGAGCCTGACGGGTATTCTGAAGCTCAGTCTGAAGTCTGGTGAGTCGGAGCTGAAGCTGGATTTACGTGTCCGCAAGTGCTTCAAGACTCGTATCAACTGTGTCCAACCGTGCATTGAGCTTCTCAAAGCCAGTGGACATCTGTAGCTGTAGCTGAGCAAGCAAATCATGGATAGATGGCTCAGCAGCAGCATCACTAGCAATATCATTTCCCGGCACGTCAAGAGGTGCAGACTGGGAGTCTTTAGCATCTTCTTCATCCTTAGAATCATCATCTTCTTCAACATTCTCCTCCACGGCAACAACAGGTGCCTTACCCTTTAATTCCCTAGTGACAACACCATCAAGTAGCTTGTACCCCATGCGATGTGCCGCAGTGAGATCAAAGCTATTGCGGGAGTTAAGCTCGATGCATTTGCTGTCCGGAATGACAATGCCAATGAACCTCATAAGGGAGGTAAGTGGACAAGCGAATGGCATGGACCTCTGGGGTTGGTAGAAGCATTGGTGGATGAGACCAAGCATCAGAAGAGGGAGATTTATGGGTTCACACTAGAGGAAAAAGGTGAAGAGTGATTTATGAACATCGGTGACAAGTTCCCAACTGCCATGTTTTGGCGCAATCAGGGTTGTGAAGATGTGGTGGATCATCCGGTTCAATGGAGGGAAGGAATTGGCATTCAGTTTGGCAATCTTCTTTGTGCCATCATAATCTTCAAGAGTGAGGAGGTGATAGTACACAGAAGCATCCAGAGAGCTTTTTTGTGTGGATTTTCAAGGAGAAATTGTGAGCAATGGATACACATTGTATAAATAAGGTGTAAAATGGGTATACACACATTGGAACCCACCATAGACATGGATATTAAAGCCCTCCCATTTACCTAAATGATTTAAACATAATACCTAAGGAGTTTCAAATTAGAGCATTAAGAGAACACCTTACGGTCTTAAAGAAAAGACACCAATACCCTTGTTTGATTAAGGACATTGTAGACCAACACTATCCTTAGTTTGATGATGATCAAATGATGATTGAAATGAATGCCTAAACTTCTTGATAACCATAGACACTAAATGACCTCGTGATTTGAGACATTGTGGAGGCTTCACTCTATTTCATTTTTTTTGTTTTTTGTTTTTTTTTGGTTTTTTGCTTGCAACAAATGAATGCAATGGGAAAAGTGGTATTTAAGATAACGTCATACCTTTTGACGTGAGGATAGACATGACAAGTGCCCGTACCCCCAGTTACTCAGTGGAAGTGTCCATCATATTGTTGTATAGAGATGATGAGTTGGCCTTTTGACGCGAGGGCAGACATTTGTGATGCCCATCTCCCCGGTCACTCAGCAAGACACATCATTGCTCTACCTTTATCCCAATTTGTGAATTGCTTTTATCTATATTTTTTTTGTTATTTTTCAGAAATAGGTAGCTTTTCTCCATTTAGCTTAAAACTCAAGATCAATAGAATGTATATGATTATCCGTCAATTTGAGACATAAAGTTCAATGACCATAAGATGTTGCTTGAGAATAGTGTTTGCCTACAAGGAAATTATTCAATAGAGTTAGGTGTTTATCCTCTACGATGGTTCAATGTTTTCAAAATGATGTAACCTAAACCCGTGCATGAGTAGTAGTGTCCAAATCATGGTGGTTTAGGGAATAACATCAATATCATGTGAATATGATGGAGTCAAACATGTATAAACACGCAATAAACATCTTAGATGAAGGACATGAACTGCTTTCAGTGAGAGTGTCTGTCGACAGCTAGAGATGAGCCTGTCGACAGATCACATAGACAGAAGATTGGCCAGTCGGGGATGACAGAAACTGTGAGATCTGTCGACAGATGAGATTTCGTCTGTCGACAGATTGCACAGACAGAAGAAATTGTATTCTGTGGGGCCTGATCTGTCGACAGACTGAGTGAGGGCTGTCGACAGATGCCTGTGCAAAGCCAGTTTAAGGTTAGAATGGAGAATGAAATGATCATGACACGTGAGGGAATTGAAGATACACATGGAATGAGTGATTTCCTTCACAATGACAACCATCTAACCTGAACTAGCTCCCCCATAGTGTGTGCTCATGTGTACACAAACAATGAAACGAATCAAGACACACTAGTACAACTAGACCAATCAAATGAGCACACCAAAATGTTCAGGAAGACAGATCATGAAGATATTCAATTTTTCAAATTAAGTAGAGAATGGGCAAATTGTAAAGAAACTATTCCCTATAGAAAGTACATAACCCTTTCATGCAATCTCAACTATGGATACATGGCGGAGGATCTTTCCTCACACGTAATGAAAGTTTCCAAACAAGCATGACTTGTTCTTCCACAAACACCATTTGATATACCTCATAGTTGGTGCACACAAGGGACATATGCTTAGTATATGGATGAGTTTCATTGCAATTTGCATAAGCCCAATTCTCTTCTCAATGTAGTGAATCTATCTTCAGCTAGAGGTTTGGTAAAGATGTTAGCCAATTGTTTTTCTGTGGGTATGAAACTGATTTCTAAAGTTTTGTTGGCTACCTCATCTCTCAAGAAATGGTGACGAATTTCTATGTGTTTTGTCCTAGAGTGTTGAATGGGATTCTTTGATAGATTGATTGCACTAGTGTTGTCACATAGGATAGGTGTGCATCCAATATCGATGTTATAGTCACACAATTGACTTTTTATCCACAACACTTGTGCCGCACAACTCCCTGCAGCAATATATTCTGCCTCTGCAGTGGAGAGTGCAACCGAGTGTTGCTTCTTGGATGCCTACGAAACCATGCAACCACCAAGGATTTGGCAATAGCCACTAGTGCTTTTCCTGCCTATTTTACATCTAGCATAGTCAGCATCAGAATATGAAACCAAGTCAAAGCTACTACCTGTTGGATACCAAAGACCCAAGTCATACGTACCTGAGAGATATCTGAAAATTCTCTTAACTGTAATTAAATGGCTTTCCTTTGGACTAGATTGGTATCTAGCACAAAGGCAAACACTGAACTGAATGTCCGGTCTACTTGCAGTAAGATAGAGGAGTGAGCCAATCATGCCTTGGAATTGTTTGGCATCTACCGGTTTACCTTTCTCATCTTTTTCCAGTTTTATACTTGTGCTCATGGGTGTTGAGGCAGGCTTGTTTGTTCAAACTGAAACCTTTTTAGTAGCACTTTGACATACTTTGCTTGGTTTATGAAGAAGCCATCCTCCATTTGCTTGACCTGCAAACCAAGAAAAATTGAAGCTCCCCATTAACTCATCTCAAATTCACTGTGCATGTGTTTGGAAAATTCCTCACACAGTGAAGGGTTAGTAGATCCAAAATGATGTCGTCCACATAAACTTGAACAACAATGATGTGTGTGCGAACTTTCTTTGAAAGAGAGTTTGGTCTACTTTACCTCTTGAGTAGTTTTTGCTTACCAGAAACGTGCTTAGTCTGTCGTACCAAGCTCGGGGTGCCTGTTTCAAACCATAGAGAGCCTTGTGCAACTTATAGACATGGTTAGGTTTCTCATGATCTTCAAAGCCCGAAGGTTGAGAGACATAGACTTCCTCTTTTATGTAGCCATTCAAGAAGGCTGTTTTGACATCCATTTGATACAATTTAAACTTGTTTGAGCATGCATATGCTAATAAGATTCTAACTGCTTCTAGCCTAGCTACAAGTGCAAAGGATTCTTCAAAGTCCACACCAAACTCCTATTATATCCCTTTGCAACTAGTCTAGCCTTGTTTCTCACCACTTTACCCTCTTCATTGAGTTTGTTTCTAAAGACCCATCTTGTACCTATGACAACATTTCAGGGGTTTTAGGAACTAAACTCCAGACATTGTTTCTTTGAAATTGTCCAAGCTCCTCATGCATAGCATCAATCCATGAACCTTCTTTTAAGGCTTCTTCAACATTCTTTGGTTCCACTTGAGAGACAAAAGCTAAATGGTCATGTTCAACTATTTTATTAACCTTAGATCTAGTTTGAACCGACTCATTTAAGTCTCCTATCACATTCTCAAGGGGGTGATCTTTAGAGTACCTCACATTGGTGACTGTTGAAGGCCCAGGTAGATCTTGCATTTGAGGAGGTTGTTCTGGAGGAGGAAGTGCTTGAGGTGGTTCAATTTGAGGTTCTTTCTCTTGTGGATCTTTTTCAGGTACATCTTCTTGATTTCTGAATAGAAGAATGTCATCTTCATCATCATACCTACGAAGGAATCCACTATTTGATTTTGAAACAACTTGAGATTTTTCTTTTCCTTTTCTTTGTAGTTCCTCAAGGGTTGTTCCTTCAGTTTCATCAAACCTGTAAGCATTTGCAATGTTAGGCTTGATTTGAGATTCATCAAAAATTACATGTGGAGTTTCTTCCACTGTTCTAGTTTTCAGATTAAACACCCTATAGGCTCTAGAGTGTTCTGAGTATCCAAGAAAAATACCTTGATCGCTCTTGGCTTCAAACTTGTCCAAATCATTTTTATCATTGTTATGTATGAACACTTTTGAACCAAAAACTCTGAAATACCCAATGGTGGGTTTCTTACCTTTCAGAAGTTCGTAGGGAGTTTTCTTGAATACCGGTCTTACCATGGCTCTGTTAAGAATGTAGCATGACGTGATTATCGCTTCTGTCCAAAAGGTTCTTGCAAATTGATTCTCGACCAGAAGCGTGCGAGCCATCTCCACCAAGGTTCTATTATTCCTCTCCACAACCCCATTTTGTTCTGGAGTTCTTGGGGAGGAGAACAAATGTTCTATCCCTTGGTTCCTGCAAAAATCAGAGAAGGAGTTATTGTCAAATTCTCCCCCGTGATCAGTGCGGATGGAGCATATTTTTTTGACATTTCCATGCTCAATTTTATTGAAAAATTCTTCAAATACTTTCATTGCTTCATTCTTGTGAGCCAGAAATTTTACCCAAGTGAACCTAGAGAAATCATCTACAATGACAAAACCATAACGCTTGCCATTGAGACTTAGTGTTCTCGTAGGTCCAAATAGGTCCATGTGCAACAGTTCATAAGCTTTAGAAGTACTCACCGGTGCTTTTGATTTGAAGGATTTCCGGGTTTGTTTTCCCTGTGCACATGCATCACAAAAATTTTCATTTTCATTGAATGGAATTTCAGGAAGTCCACTTACCAGTTTGAGCCTCATGATCTTGTGCAACACATTATAACTAACATGACCAAGCCTACGATGCCACAATGTAAGCTCGTCCTGTTTGTTTGCTACAAGACACAAATCATTATTTTCTGGATCATCTAAGTCAACCATATAGATGTTATTTATCCTTTTTCCAGAAAACTTCAGACTTCCTGTTTCCTTATCAAGAATTTGACATGAAATAGACTCAAAGACAATTTTATGACCCTTATCACACAATTGACTTATGCTAAGGAGATTGTGATGAAGGCCATCAACAAGCAACACATTGTCTATTGAGTTAGAGGCAAACTTACCGACCTTACCTGAGCCGATGATCTGGCCTTTGTTGTTACCTCCGAATATGACTTGACCTCCGTCTTTTTCCACGAGCATACAGAATTTTCCTTTGTCGCCTGTCATGTGCCTCGAGCAGCCGCTATCCAAGTACCATTTGTTTTGATTATGGGCTGCTAAGCATTCCTGCACATGTGGATTAGACAAGAGGTTTTGGTACCCAAATTACTTTGGGTGCCAAGGTATCATTGATGCCAAACAGTAAATGCTTTGGAATCCAAACTTGTTTGAATTTTTGATTGTGTGGATTGTTCCAGCATTGTTTTTCAATGTGCCCAATCTTTTTACAGATTTTGCATGAAGATGGTTTCTTAACAATATTGGGCTTGACATTCTTTGGAGCATGCATTGGCATTTTTCCTTTCTGTTGCTTTGTTAGATTTTCTTTTGGGCTTGATTTCCAGACCTGTCGACAGCTCTCTTTGGGGCTGTTGACAGATCTTGGAATTGTGTCAGCATTAGGCTTCTTTACCTTGTTTTGGGGTTGGTTACCCTTAACTTGGGTTTTGCTGTTCTTTGTGGGGGTATACTTACTTGTGCTTGGGCTTGATTCAACAAAAGACGTTATCAAATTTTCTCCAATTTTCTTTTGTTTTACTGGTTGGTACCCAAGCCCATGTTTTGGAACAAAAACATTTGACCCCAAGATTGCATCAAGGTTTTGTTTCCCTTTAACAAACCTTGACAAGTCTTCAGATTTACCCTTTAGATTTTCTTTAGTCTTTTCCAATTTTTCTTTCAGTTTATCATGCTCACCTTGAAGAGTTTCAAAGGAGTTCATTAAATCATCTTTTTTCTTTTGAACTTCTTGGAGTTTAAGTTTCAGGCTATCCATCTCCTCATAGTGAGCTTCCTCATCAATCCTCATCATTTCAATGTCTTTATTAATGATGCAACTTGTTCATCATTTTTGTGTGTTGTTAGCAAGAGAGTTAACTTTCTTTTTGAGTGCCTTGTTTTCAGATTTAAGTTCACAAAATTTTTCAAACAAAACAGTATAAGCCTCTTCCCATTCATCAACTGAATAGCTTTCAAAGGAAGAGTTTACCTCATTTGAGTCCTCACTTCTCGCCATGAGACAGTGGACTTCATCATCTCCAGAGGTAGCTTGACTGTTGTCGTCCTCGTCTTCATCGCTCCAAGTGGCCAGCATTGCCTTGGCTTTCTTGAACGTGAACTTGTCCTTTTTCAGCTTCTTCTTGAGCTCGGGGCACTCTCTTCTCATGTGCCCTTGCTTCTTGCACTTGTAACACACAATCTCAGAATTTTTGTTAGTATCAAATTTATTGGAAAATTCTTTCTTTTGGAAAGGTTTAGAGTTACCTGTACCTCTCCTCTTGTATTTCAAGAATTTTTTGAATTGCCTAGTGAGCATGGCCATTTCGTCATTTTCACTCTCACTAGACGATTCAAACTCATCACTTTCCTGAATGACCTCCTTTTTGGAAGCTGAGGAATTTTTTCTGGAAGCCTTCAAGGCAAGTGGCTTCCTAGGATTTTCTTCAGTTTCCTTTCTTTTCATGTTGATTTCATAGGTCATCAGTGAGCCAATGAGTTCATCCAATTTCAATTTTGAAAGGTCCTTGGAATCCTCAATGACAGTGGCTTTGGTGTTCCATGAGGATGGAAGAGACCGAAGAATCATCCTCACCAAATCACTTTATGAGTATTCATTTTTCAGACCTTTCAAGCCATTAATGATCAACATGAATCTCGCAAACATGTCAGAGATGGTTTCAGTAGAGTTCATTTTAAACATTTAATATTCAGAAACCAACATGCTTGCTTTAGTTTCCCTTACTTCGGACGTACCTTCATAAATTAGCTCGAGTTTGTCCCACATCTCTTTTGCTGATGTGCACGTGGAAACTCTCAAGTATTCGTTGGGATGGACCACGCACTACATCATGTTGAGGGCGTTCCAGTTGAGTGTCCCCTTCGTGATCTCGTCCTTGGTCCAGGTACTCTCATCCTCAGGAAGGGAATATTCGCCTTTGTGGACTATTTTCCACAGCTCGTAGTTCTGTGCTCTCAGGAACACCTGCATACGATTTTTCCAGTAAGGGTAGTTAGTTCCATCAAAAAATGGTGGCCTGGTCACTAAGTGACCCTCGGCCATGAATCCCTTGCTAGATTCCATTAGACCGTGAATCCCCTGATCGTAAGATCAAACAAATAAGACAGTAAATCGGAGAAACTCGGCTCTGATACCAATTGAAAGGTTTGCGGAATTCCCAATATGGTAATCTAGAAGGGGGGTTGAATAGATTACTGTCAATTAAAAGTTTAATACAACCTTTTTTAATCACAACAAAGTCTTTTTGAATGTGCAGTAGAATCAAACTAAGACTTAGATGTGTTGGTGATGTGTGGATCAAATAGTAGTCTATCTAGGGTGTGTAGATGCAACGTGCCTATCAAACATCTAACATGAAAACGTTCAAACCACGAGACACGATGATTAAGTGGTTCGGAGTACACAAATCGTGTATCCTACGTCCACGGCACACACACACACGCAAAGAAAACTGCTTATGAGCGAGTTCGGTGACTACAACTCACACACACGTGTTTTCTGATGTGCACCCACGATCAGAACAACACACACACGTGATTTCAAGCACAAGGGTCGCTTGAATCACCACAACACACACACGGATGGTGAAAGTATGAAAACAGGAAGAGTTCAGAGTGAAAGAATGAATCCTGATGTAGAACTCTTCTGGGAACACCTGGAGGGAGTTCAAGCTTCGACTTGAATGCTTCAGATCGATGGAGAAAGTTGAATCCTCGATGTTCTATTTTCAGGAACTGCTGGATCGAAGGATCTCTCGGTCTCTGAACAGCAATCTGAAGCAGAGCAACAACAACTTCTTTGGATGTTGGACTTGCTCTAGGGTTTTTGGTTGTGGCTTCTTCTGTACGAGATTTCTTCCAAATAGGTGTTTAAATATAGGTGTTCTCACATGGAGAGACGTGAGACTTGGAAACACCATCTTGGATAACTTGGAAGGTTTTCGTATTTGAAGATTCTCTACATCTGTCGACAGGCCTTGACCATCTGTCGACAGGCGACATCAAGTTTGCAACAAACAAACATCTGGAACTTCGGTTCTGTGCAATCTGTCGACAGTCGATGGGCATCTGTCGACAGATAGCTGCAATTGTGCAAAAGACAGATGTCTGGAAGTTCAGGTCTGTGGGATCTGTCGACAGTCGACTTGGCATCTGTCGACAGATGGATGTTTTCTGAGCTTTGTGTCTTCTGGCTGATCACACCTGTGCAATCTGTCGACAGGTACATTGGGGTCTGTCGACAGGTGACCTAGTTCCTTGCTTTTATGATCTTTTTCACTTGTTTTGTGAGAGCTTGGCTTTATGCATTTGTACCTACATGATAAAACATGTATTCTCAAGTATAATGAATAGACAGATAACCAAGTATTGTATCAAGTTCTTTGTCATGTATCAAACCTCAATTAAACTTATTCATCATCAAAAACATGTTGTTAAAAACATTAGAATGAAAACCCAACAATAAGTACCTTCCGTTGTGGCAGACCCCACACCCCTCCGTCCTCGGGCTATTCATTTTTCGGATCCTAGCTACCTTCCAGCATGGGAGGTTCGACCCATGTCCCCTCCAATGTCCTCTTTCTATCAGGCCGAACCTTCTCACCTTCCCCGCGAGAGGTCCTATTCGTTGGAGCAATCTCGCTCCCTCATTCCTTCTCACCATGCCACGACCCTCTCCGATTTCCTTGCTGAGTGGGCGACCATGAAAAGGGAGCTCCACAACCTCAGGAGACAAAATAGACCCTCGAAAGGTCGCTGACATCCCCCTCCCATCCTTCCAGCATCTCCGGGTTCCACCCCAGTCGGAACTCCCTGTCTATCGGCGGTACTCTGGGGTAGGGGACCCTTACGTACACTTGAAGGATTTTGTATATGAGTCTGCACCTCACAAGTATGACCACCATCTCATGGCATACTTGTTCAGGAAGTTGTTGGATGGTCCGGCCCTTGAATGGTGTTACTTTCTGCCACCTGAGGAAGCCGAAGATATCCGAATTGTCCAAGAAAGGTTCCTACAGCAATTCTAAGATCAGGTTGGACTTGAATATTCATTTCTTGATCTAGTGGCCGAAAAGATGAAGGCCGATAAGGAATTTTCAGCCTACGCTGACAGATGGCGTTCCCTTGCTGCTAAGGTCTGCTGCCCAATGCCCGAGGAAGAAAAGGTCAAGCTGCTGATCTCCAATGCCACTCCCACCTACCGGGCCATCTTAGCCATGAACGACATCACCACCATGCACCAGTTATATAGCCGAGCCCGTTTCATCTAAACCCAGCTTAAGGACTCGCCAATTCACTCCATGTTTGAGACCCCTAAGTCTCGTTATCTTAAGAAGCCCCAAGGCCCAGTCACTGATGGTGTCCAAACAAATGAGCAAGTAGGTGCGGTGAACAACCCTCAAGGCCCGGCAAGTAGGTCCCCCTACACTCGGCAGCCCCAGCAACCATGGAATAACAACAGACAACCACCTCCTCAGAGCCAAAATCCTCCACAAGATCAGCGCCAATACAACCACGTCCCTCCCCCGCAGAATGGTTTTGCTCCTAGAAAGCCGAATGGGCCTAAAAGAGCTTAGTACCCTCCTTTGCCAGAGACCCTAGCTGATATTTTTGCAGCCCTCATGTCCTTAAATGCCCTTAGACTCCCTCCTGAGAAGCCGAACTGGAATATGGTAGCGGACCAGACGAAGTACTATGTGTACCATCGCCATCCAGGCCATAATGTGTCAGACTGTTTCCAATTCCGGGATATCATATATGATCTTCATGAATAAAATCAAATCGAATGGGCGGAGATGAAAAGATTGATCCAGACACTGAGGGACCAGCAGGGTCAAAGATAGCAGCAACAACAGTAGATGCGACAGCAGCCACAACAACAACAACAATTCCAGCAACAGCAGCAACAATTCCAGCAACCTTTCCAGCAACAATTCCAACAACAACAGCAACTCCAACAACCGACAAATGACCTTGGCATAATTCGTAATCCCATGCCTCAACATCAGCCCGCTCCAAACCCACAACATGTTCCACCACCTCCCCCACCTGCGCAGGTTAATCCAGTCATACACCACCCACCACTAGAAGCCGCATGGGCCTTCGATGACGAACACGAAGTGGGCCAACTCTTGGCCATTTCCCATACCACCCATGTTTCCGCTATATCTACATCAACCACACCCACTATTGCCACCATTACCTCGCCGCTCTACAGCTCCCCCGTCATACAACCCGTTGTCCCTTCGCCTATCAGCATCCTGTTCTCCCCTACACCAGCGCCACTATTACCCAACCCTTCCATCCTTGACACCACTCCTCCTCCACTTCACCATAACCTCGCCTTGCGGAGCGGGCGTATGTTTCACCGGATGTACCTAAATGCATCCGGGTCTATGCCGGGTCAGCAAACCCAACCCTCCAACAGTCAGCAGCAGCAACAGGATGTCGATGAGTCAGATCCAGTTTCGGGAACTCAGTATGACATTTTGAAGCACTTGGACCAAACTCCAGCAAAAATCTCCATCCTTGAGTTAATCAAGAGGTCACACACCCATAAAGATGCCTTGAGAGCGTTCTTGCAAAGGGTCATGGTAAGTGAAGACATGAACCCTGACAACTTGCCTTTCGTGCTTTCTATTGTGAATAAAGGACCGACAATTACCTTTTCAGATGGTGAGTTAGCTTCTCCTGAGGCTAGAAGAATGCCCTTGTGTGTAACCCTCACCATAAACAAGGTAGCCATTGATGCAGCATTGGTTGATACAGGGGCCTCTGTTAATGTATGTCTACTGAGCACCTTGAGAGCTTGTAACATCTCGGAGCGCCGCTTACAGCCCAGTCCTACAACGGTGGCGGCTTGTGACAACTCTTGGCGAGCCTGCCATGGCCTTATTTCTCTACAGGCTGAATTAGGGCCACTCGTCATGACTGTGGACTTTTATGTGCTAGATATCGATCCCACCTACAATGCTATCCTAGGCCACCCTTGGATCGAAGCATTAGGGACGGTACCCTCCATAGCTCATCAATGTTTGAAATTCCCCTTTCAAGGGCGTATAGTCAAAGTCAAAAGTGCAGCAACTACTCACACTGTGGAAGCTATAGAGAATATCATGCCGTCAGTCTGGCCATCTAATAAGCTTGTCTTCTCGGTGCTCGATATAAATTACCCATGGGCTTACACTTTCTCCTCCAAGCATCTGATTGTGTCTCCATCATTGGCAGCCATTAGAAAGCATACATCAGCAAATACCAAAGGTTGGGATATCATGTTTAGGATTGGCTATTAGACAGGAAAAGGTTTGGGAACCCATCTCCAAGGGCAGACCAAAGCCGTCACTAGCGTAAAGAAATTTACAAAGCATGGTCTAGGATACGTAGAATGGGCAGCATTCTCATCTGCCTCACAGTCAAGTCCTGGACCTCTTACCTGGACATTATATGACCACTTTGTCAGAGGACCTATACAGCCTGGATATAACATCACAGTGGAAGAGGCACCGATGTCAGCATATCAAATCCTAGAGGCTCATTGGCCCAGCAAGAAAAGGAAGCCAGAGACAAAGACAGTGAATTCAGATATTGAAGATTTATTCCTTGCAGTGAGTTTCCTATTTAGGGAGGATAGCAACACTCCGCCATCAGAAGCAGAAGCAGAAGAGCAGAGCCTTGAAGACCTTGTTTCATCAGTGAGTCGTTTGTTCCTCGAGGATAGTGTGGCATAGCGGCCAGCAGTGATAGAATCAGCATCAGCAATCACCACCAAGCGACAGTTGCTTGGACTTGGTGAAAAGTTTGAAACCATGAACCTCATCAACCCAACAATGGAGTTCTGGCCAGGGTATTCCCAGCCTTTCAATCATTTTGTTCTTCCATCTTTGTTTATAAATTCACCTCCATCTCTTTTTCCCCTCCTATTATTCTCCAATTCTCTCTCGACGCTCTCGAAGCGTTAACCTCCTCTACATCTTCTTTCACCGTCTCTTTTAATGGCTCGGTTCTATCCTTCTCCCGATGCCTTCACTCTTAGGAGGGTTAATTTCCTTTCTTAATATGTTGCAAAAAAAAAAAAATGCCTCCTCTCTTCCTTGTTTCCCATCTTTCCCCTGCCCTTCTCATCAGGTGGCGATCCCCACCTTTCCTATCTTTCATCGGACGACAATACCCGTTCTTATCCTTTCAAACACCAATCTCCCGCTGCAGTTCTCATCCTCGGACGTCGATCCCCGTCCCCTCGCCTTCCTCCTCTCGACGGCGATCCCTGTCACCTCTTGATTTTTGGACAGCGATCCCCGACCCCCACCTCCATCTTGACTCATGACGGCGATCCCCATCATTCCCCACCTTCTGTCTTATGCTGTCAAATTCCCCTGCTCTTTACGGCGATCCCCGTCACCACTACAAGAAAAAGCTAGAATGGTTTCCCCCTCGATTGGAGATAACACTGATGGAATCAGATCTTTCAAATATTCTGCATCTTTTTTTTATTTCTTAGTTGTGAAGTTAGAATTAAGTAGTCCAATTCACAAGCCTTAATGTGAATTCATGGAAAACTTTGGGCCATACATTAGAATTAAGTAGATCTAATGTCTTCATCTGTAATAATTGGGTGGTGTTGTATAAGCGGGCTTGGCAGTTTTTTGGGGCCTTTTTGTATGCCTACACTTGTACATTCTTTCCCATTTTCATTAATATACTTGTGGTATCATTCACTTAAAAAAAGGTTCAATACCACTTATCAATGATTTTTCTTCTGAAACACTTTTTTAATTGTGGATCATTTCACTGGTTATTTAGGATCAAATTCACATTAAGTAAGTTAGTTTAGTTTAGAAATAAAAAACTTAGCTAGGTTTGGGGATTTAAAAGTAGAAATACTAATCCAATCGGCCTCCGATTTTTTCTAGCACGGTCGGGGTGATGAGTGTGACTTGTGGAAACCGACGGAGTTCAATTCGGACTCCCGGTTTGAGCTCGGCGCTCAAAGTCACAATAAACAAGTTAGTTTAATTTAAAAATAAAAAACTTAGGTTTGTGGGTCCAAAATTAGAAATACTCATCCGATTGGCCTCCAGTTTGTTCCAGCACGGTCAGGGCGATGAGTGTGACTTGTGGAAACCGACGGAGTTCAATTCGGACTCCCGGTTTGAGCTCAACGCTCAAAGTCACAATAAACAAGTTAGTTTAGTTAAGAAATGAAAAATTTAGGTTTGTGGGTCCAAAATTAAAAATACTCATCCGATTGGCCTCCGATTTGTTCCAGCACGGTCGGGGCGATGAGTGTGACTTGTGGAAACCGACGGAGTTCAATTCGGACTCCTGATTTGAGCTTGGTGCTCAAAGTCACAATAAACAAGTTAGTTTAGTTTAGAAATGAAAAACTTAGGTTTGTCGGTCCAAAATTAGAAATACTCATCCGATTAGCCTCCAGTTTGTTCCAGCACGGTCGGGGCGATGAGTATGACTTGTGGAAACTAATGGAGTTCAATTCGGACTCCCGGTTTGAGTTCGGCGCTCAAAGTCACAATAAACAAGTTAATTTAGTTTAGAAATGGAAAACTTAGGATTGAGGGTCCAAAATTAAAAATACTCATCAGATTGGCCTCCGGTTTGTTCCAGCACGGTCGGGGCGATGAGTGTGACTTGTGGAAACTAACGGAGTTCAATTCGGATTCCTGGTTTGAGCTCGGCGCTCAAAGTCACAATAAACAAGTTAGTTTAGTTAAGAAATGAAAAACTTAGGTTTGTGGGTCCAAAATTAAAAATACGCATCCGATTGGCCTCCGGTTTGTTCCAGCATGGTCGGGGCGATGAGTGTGACTTGTGGAAACCGACGGAGTTCAATTCGGATTCCCGGTTTGAGCTCGGCGCTCAAAGTCACAATAAATAAGTTAGTTTAGTTTAGAAATAAAAAGTTAGGTTTGTGGGTCAAAAATTAGAAAAACTCATCCGATTGGTGTCCGGTTTTTTCCAGCACGGCCAGGGCGATGAGTGTGACTTGTGGAAACCGACGGAGTTCAATTCGGACTCCCGGTTTAAGCTTGGCGCTCAAAGTCACAATAAACAAGTTAGTTTAGTTAAGAAATGAAAAACTTAGGTTTGTGGATCCAAAATTAAAAATACTCATCCGATTGGCCTCCGATTTGTTCCAGCACGGTCGGGGTGATGAGTGTGACTTGTGGAAACCGACGGAGTTTAATTCAAACTCTCGATTTGAGCTCGACGTTCAAAGTCACAATAAACAAGTTAGTTTAGTTTAGAAATAAAAAAATTAGGTTTGTGGGTCCAAAATTAGAAATACTCATCCGATTAGCCTCCGGTTTGTTCCAGCACGGTCGGGGCGATGAGTGTGACTTGTGGAAACTGACGGAGTTCAATTCGGACTCCCGGTTTGAGTTCGGCGCTCAAAGTCACAATAAACAAGTTAATTTAGTTTAGAAATGGAAAACTTAGGTTTGGGGGTCCAAAATTAGAAATACTCACCCGATTGGCCTCCGGTTTATTCCAACACGGTCGGGGCGATGAGTGTGACTTGTGGAAACCGACGGAGTTCAATTAAGACTCTCGGTTTTAGCTCAACGCTCAAAGTCACAATAAACAAGTTAGTTTAGTTAAGAAATGAAAAATTTAGGTTTGTGGGTCCAAAATTAAAAATACTCATCCGATTGGCCTCCGATTTGTTCCAGCAGGGTCGGGGCGATGAGTGTGACTTGTGGAAACGACGGAGTTCAATTCGGACTCTTGATTTGAGCTTGGCGCTCAAAGTCACAATAAACAAGTTAGTTTAGTTTAGAAATGAAAAACTTAGGTTTGTTGGTCCAAAATTAGAAATACTCATCCGATTGGCCTCCGGTTTGTTCCAACACGGTCGGGGTGATGAGTATGACTTGTGGAAACTAACAGAGTTCAATTCGGACTCCCGGTTTGAGTTCGGCGCTCAAAGTCACAATAAATAAGTTAATTTAGTTTAGAAATGGAAAACTTAGGTTTGAGGGTCCAAAATTAGAAATACTCATCCGATTGGCCTCCGGTTTGTTCCAGCATGGTCGGGGCGATGAGTATGACTTGTGGAAACTAACGGAGTTCAATTCGGACTCCCGGTTTGAGTTCGGCGCTCAAAGTCACAATAAACAAGTTAATTTAGTTTAGAAATAGAAAATTTAGGTTTGAGGGTCCAAAATTAAAAATACTCATCCGATTGGCCTCCGGTTTGTTCCAGCATGGTCGGGGCGATGAGTGTGACTTGTGGAAACTAACGGAGTTCAATTCGGACTCCCGGTTTGAGCTCGGCACTCAAAGTCACAATAAACAAGTTAGTTTAGTTAAGAAATGAAAAATTTAGGTTTGTGGGTCCAAAATTAAAAATACTCATCCGGTTGGCCTCCAGTTTGTTCCAGCATGGTCTGGGCGATGAGTGTGACTTGTGGAAACCGACGGAGTTCAATTCGGACTCCCGGTTTGAGCTCGGCGCTCAAACTCACAATAAATAAGTTAGTTTAGTTTAGAAATAAAAGACTTAGGTTTGTGGGTCCAAAATTAGAAATACTCATCCGATTGGTGTCTGGTTTTTTCCAGCACGGCCAGGGCGATGAGTGTGACTTGTGGAAACCGACGGAGTTCAATTCGGACTCCCGGTTTGAGCTCGGCGCTCAAAGTCACAATAAACAAGTTAGTTTAGTTAAGAAATGAAAAACTTAGGTTTGTGGGTCCAAAATAAAAAATACTCATCCGATTGGCCTCCGATTTGTTCCAGCACGGTCAGGGCGATGAGTGTGACTTGTGGAAACCGACGGAGTTCAATTCGAACTCTCGATTTGAGCTCGACGCTCAAAGTCACAATAAACAAGTTAGTTTAGTTTAGAAATAAAAAACTTAGGTTTGTGGGTCCAAAATTAGAAATACTCATCCGATTGGCCTCCGGTTTGTTCCAGCACGGTCGGGGCGATGAGTGTGACTTGTGGAAACTGACGGAGTTCAATTCGGACTCCCGGTTTGAGTTCGGCGCTCAAAGTCACAATAAACAAGTTAATTTAGTTTAGAAATGGAAAACTTAGGTTTGAGGATCCAAAATTAGAAATACTCATCCGATTGGCCTCCGGTTTGTTCCAGCACGGTCGGGACGATGAGTGTGACTTGTGGAAACTAACGGAGTTCAATTCGAACTCTCGATTTATGTGACAAAAATATATAGTGCGATCAAATTATTGACCGAAAGTGAGTGAATAATAATTTCTGAAATTAAATAATTTATTGCTTATAATAGTATTTAATTTATGCTTCTAAAATAAGTTATTATTTATAATAGTATTTAATTTTAACTTATTATTGTTATATATGTATTGTAGGTTCCTTCTTCGGGTGGAGTGGGAGGAGACGAGCACGAGGACGAGGATTCATGATTTTCATTTCATTATTATTATTGTTGTTGGCATTTTATTATTTTGATGTTGTGGATATTTGTATTCTTATTGTGGACATTTTATTATTTTGAAGTTGTGGACATTTTATTATTGTTGTGTTGTGAATATTTTTATTATTGTTGTGTTGTAGATATTTTTATTATTGTTGATGTTGTGGACATTTTATTATTGTTTTGTTGTGGATATTTTTATTGTGGACAATTATTATTGTTGTGGATATTATTTATTTTACGCAGGTTATTTTCCTAAAAATGTATATATATTTTAAAAAAAATATTTAAAAAATAGAGACCGATTAGTGACCGATTATAATCAGTCACTATTCGGTCCCTATTTTAGGGACCGAATAGGGACTGAATATTCGGTCCCTATTTAGGGACCGAATTGAGTTGGTCTCAATTCAGTCCCTAACAATAGGGACCGAATAGGGACCGAATCAAGTCAGTCCCTATTTAGGGACCGAACTTATTCGGTCCCAGTTCGGTCCCTAAAATAGGGACCGAATAGTGACCGTCCCTATTTAGGGACCGAACTTATTCGGTCCCAGTTCGGTCCCTAAAATAGGGACCGAATAGTGACCGAATTATTTCGGTCCCTAATAATGACCGAAACGATTCGGTCCCAATTCAGTCCCTATTTTTAGGGACTGAATTGGGACCAACTCAGTTCGGTCCCTAAATAGGGACCGAATATTCGGTCCCTATTTGGTCCCTATTTTAGGGACCGAATAGTGACCGGCTCAGTTCAGTCCCTAAATAGGGACCGAATATTCGGTCCCTATTTGGTCTCTATTTTAGGGACCGAATTGGGACCGAATAAGTTCGGTCCCTAAATAAGGACCGACCTGATACGGTCCCTATTCGGTCCCTATTTAGTGACCGAATAGGGACCGAATTTAGTCGGTCACAGATTTGTGACCAGAAGTTCTTGACCGACAAATTCGGTCACTATTCGGTCACTATTCGGTCTTTGAGCTGTTTAGGGACCGAATAGAGACCGACTATTTCGGTCTCTATTTTTGATTTTTCTTGTAGTGTGCACCCCCGCGCTTTTCTCTGCTTTGACGGCGATCCCCGTCACCCCCTTCTTCCTTGGCGGCGATCCCCGCCTTTCTCCTTCGGCCTAAGCTGCGGTCTTCGTCCACTGACCACCATGGTCACTTTGGGTGATTTGGGTGAGGGGCCTTTTGTTCCCTTGCACCCCGAGTCTGCTGCAGGCACCCTGAGCTCGGGTGGCCCGCCTCTTCCTCCAGACCCATCGGAGGGTTTCTGCGGCCCCGCCGTGCCTGTTCCTTTCCATTCCAATAAATCTCTAGACCTTTTTCCAGAGCCTTCTGTAAATATCAAACCTAGTTTAGATTCAAGGGTAGGATCTAGCAAGTCCCCGTCCCCGTCTAAGAGGAAGAAGGGTAGTGGCATACCCCGTAGGTATTTGTTAGATCTGGTGCAAAGGTGTGGCACTCTTCTAGCTGTCGAAGAGTTCATCCAGGAAGCTGTAACCCTGAACATAGAAGCTCAGCAAGAGGAGAAAGGGCTAGACGATGGATTCAGAGTATATGAGATCTTAGCCGAAGACGACCCATTAGATGAAGATGATTGTGAGATAGAGGATGCTGCCGAGATGTATGCGAGTGGCATGAGAAGATTTGATGAGCCCACCTCGGCAGTGGACGAACCCACTAAAGAGGTAAACGTGGGAACAGAAGAAGACCCTAGGCTCTTGACCATAGCCTCCAGTCTCACTCCTGAGGATGAAGAGGCACTCATAGTAATGTTAAGGGAGTTTAAGGATTCCTTTGCCTGGTCTTATGACGACATGCCCGGCATTGACCCCGAATTGGTAGAACATAGGTTGATCTTGAAACCAGGGGAAGTTGCTGTTAAACAGAAGTTAAGGAGGTTTCTCCCCCACATTGCTTTGAAGATGAAAGAGGAGATTGATAAGCTACACAAAGCTAAATTCATCTGTGTAGTCCTCTATCCATTGTGGGTGGCGAACATAGTCCCGGTAATGAAGAAAGATGGAAGGGTGTGGATTTGCATAGACTTCCGGGACTTGAATAAGGCATGTCCAAAAGATGATTTCCCTTTGCCTCACTTGGATGTCTTGATTGATAACACCACGGGGTTTGAAACTCTATTATTCATGGATGGGTACTCAGGTTATAATCAGATTCGTCTAGCCCCAGAGGACCAAGAGAAAACCTCCTTCACCACACCCTGGGGAACTTATTGCTACGTGGTCATGCCGTTTGGATTGAAAAATGCCGACGCCACTTATCAAAGGGCGATGTTAGCTATCTTCCACGATATGATTCATATTGATGTTGAGGTATACGTGGATGATATTGTGGTGAAGTCTCGGACTCGAAGAGAACACTCCTCCGTGCTTGCCAAAGTATTTCGCCGCGCACAAGAATACCAATTGAAGATGGATCCAAAGAAGTGTGTGCTTGGGGTTTCTTCAGGAAAATTGCTCGGTTTCATAGTCAGCAAACGGGGGATTCAGATAGACCCGCACAAGGCCAAGGCAATCAATGAGATGCCTCCTCCTAAGAACATATCTGAGCTTCGAGGTTTGATTGGTCGGCTACAGTTCATAAGGAGATTCATATCTCAACACTCTCAAAGATGTCGTCTCTTCTATGAACTGTTGAATGGAGGAGTCAGGTTTGAATGGAACGCCAAGTGCCAAGAAGCCTTCGATGAACTCAAGAGCTATCTTATGAATCCGCCCGTGCTGCAGGTGCCTGTCCCAGGGAAACCCTTAATCCTATATTTGTCGACTATTGAGGACTCCCTAGGAGCTGTCCTTGCACAACACGATGACTCTGGCAAAAAGAGGGCAGTCTATTACCTATCTAGGCTCTTCAATCCTTCCGAGCTCAAACTCACCACAATGGACTTCTTAGCCCATAAGGTGAGTTTGATTTCTAGAATGGATCCTATTAGGTATCTCCTAGAGAAGCCGGTCCTCAACGACAGATTGGCACACTGGCAGAGCTTCCTATCTCAATTCGATATCACCTTTGTAGTCCAGAAGGCTATAAAAGGATATGCCATTGCTGAGCACCTTGCTCACCTCCCTCTTCCACAGAGTGACACGGTTCAAGAGGATTTCCCCGACAAAAACCTGTCACTCATCTCTCGCGATCCCTTCTAGTCACTCCACTTTGATGGAGCTCTCAATTCTAGAGGACGGGGCATAGGTGCTGTCTTACTTACCCCAGAAGGGATCACCATTCCACTTGCCTATCAACTCCAGTTCCCTGCCACCAATAATATCTTCGAGTATGAGGCTCTCTTAGCTGGTCTAAAGCTTGCCTATCTCTTAGGCGCGCGCCATCTCAAGATCATAGGAGACTCTCAGCTCGTTCTTCGGCAAGTCCTTTCTACCTACCACACTCGTGACCCCAAGCTCAAGCCTTATCAAGATCTGGTCACGCTCCTACCCAAGCAGTTCCGCAAGCTCTTCTACATTCATACTCCTTGCTCTCAGAATATCCTGGCCGATGCCCTGGCATCCCTGGCCTCCTCTCTCTCCTTCCCTCTCAGCCGCAGCGCTGAGACAATCACTGTCCAAAGGTTAGGAGCACCCTCCACTCAGGATCCTTGGTTCATTAACCTTAGGAGCTCATTGGTGTTGAAGGCAGAGAGAAAGGAAGCGAAGGAGATAATGCTCATGGAACTAGGAGAAATGATGGAAGAAGAAAGGCCATGGTATCACGAGATCAAGCAATACTGCAAGGATGGTACCTTCCCAGAAGAAGTTGAAGCTGAGGATAGGCGAGCCATCCGTAGAGTGGCGTTAAGGTATACCATCGTCGGAGAAGTGCTGTACAGACGCGCTCTAAATGGAATGCTCCTCAGGTGTTTGTCGGATGAAGAAGCCTGTAAGGTAGTGGAAGGATCTCATTCTAGTGAATGTGGTGGGCATGTGAATAGCCAAATGTTGGCTAAGAAGATTCTTAGGCAGGGCTACTACTGGCCAACCCTAGAAGAAGACTATGCCATCTACGTCCGTAGGTGTGTTAAGTGCCAAGTCCATGCCGACAAAATCCATGCTCCATCCCCCTCTTTGCATCCGCTATCTTCCCCTTGGCCTTTCTCCATGTGGGCCTTTGATATTATCGGGCCGCTTGGTGATCCAAATGCTCAAATCAAACAGAAATCTTTCATTCTCACTGCTACTGAGTACTTCACCAAGTGGGCCGAAGCTGAAGCATTTGCAGAAATCAAAGGTTCAACCGTGTGCAGGTTCATCATGAAGAACATCATCTCGTGGTTTGGAGTACCAAGTGACTTCGTCACTGACAACGGGCCGCAGTTCATATCCCAGGAACTTCAGGATTTGTGTAAGAAATTTAATATTGCTTTGCATCATTCGTCTCCATATTATCCACAGGGCAACGGTCAAGCCGAAGCTACAAATAAAACACTTTTGAAAATTCTAAAGAAAACTTGTGAGTCCCATAAATTTGCTGATCTGCTAGAGAAATTGATTGAAGCTCTATGGGCCTATTGTACCTCCATCCGTACGCCCACTGGGCAAACTCCATTTTCACTTACTTATGGGATGGAGGCGGTATGTCCACATGAAATTCTCATTCCTTCGCTAAGGGTACAATTGGATAAAGAACTTAATCTCGATGAACGTCGGGAGGCGTTGCTTACATAGTTGGAACTCTTAGACGAACGACATATCGCCACAGCCGATCATGTACTTTCATATAAAAATAGGCTCTCAAGATCTTTTCAAAAGAAGGTGATTGAGCACAAATTCCAACAAGGAGGCATGGTTTTAAAGTGAATTTTCATAAAACCTGGAGGTCCTAGGTCCAAGCTGCAAGCTAATTGGGAAGGTCTGTACGTCGTTAAGGAAGTATACCCTGGGAACGCGTACAGGCTGATAAATGCTGATGGTGAGGAGCTCTCTCACCCATGGAATGGTTTGTATTTGAAAATATTCTACGCTTAATAAAATGTTATCTATAGCGGCACCCTTTTCTAAAAGAGCATTGACTATTTTGAGCCTCTCATCCATTATGATTGTTGAATTACTCCTAAGTTTAGTCACCACACACTACACGACCACCCATAGACGAAGTCCCTTAGACAAGAGTGCTCCGGCCTAGCCCTTGCGTAGGAGGGGTATAGGTTTGTTCTATTCTTATTCGGACAAAGGTTTAGGGGTAAAAGGATTGATTGGTTTGTAGACTAGGTAAGGGGAGTTGATCATGTGCGAATGAACTCTCAAATAGAGACGGTCTATGAAAATGTGCAAAAGAAATATACAATGAAAAAGAACAAATGAGTCAAAATATGAGCAATAGGGGCATGTCAAAGAGTGGCAGTATAGTTCCCCGCGGGACGCCTTTGAGCCCGGTCGTATGCATGCCCTAAATAAATGACCATAAAGTCTCTGGACAACTGACAGATTTCACATGAAACACTCCCCCTAACCAGATCACACAAACCAACGCCCTGCACCCCGACGCCATGTCTTGCTACCTATATGTCTTCCTATCTTCCTAAAAGACCGAATTCCCCTCTACACTTGGTCTATGTAGGAACACCGATGGTTAGGGGCAATCGACTGTGGGAGGTCTAAGAACAAATGCACACTGCACCTAGGGGTTGTTCGATAATCAGAAGAAAAAGGAGACTCATAATTGCTTGCTCAAATGCGAAGGGTACCACTATAGAAAACCCCAAAAATCCAAAAAAATAAAAATAAAAACCCAAAAATCCAAAAAAATCAGAAAACCCCAAAAATCCAAAAAATCAGAAAACCCCAAAATCAAAAAATCAGAAAGCCCCCAAAATCCTAAAAAATCAGAAAATCACAAAAATCTTAAAAAAACAGAAAACCCTAAAAATAAAAAAGTCAGAAAATCCTAAAATAAAAAAATCAGAAAATCCCAAAAATAAAAAAAAAATCACAAAATCATAAAAGCAAAAAAAAGAGAGATGTACATATAATTTTCT
Source organism: Colocasia esculenta (assembly GCA_014218235.1). Classification (NCBI taxonomy): domain Eukaryota; kingdom Viridiplantae; phylum Streptophyta; class Magnoliopsida; order Alismatales; family Araceae; genus Colocasia; species Colocasia esculenta. The sequence continues at coordinate 58,592,591 of CM024753.1, read as the reverse complement.
TTTAGCATGCATTATTTCTAATAAATTTCCCGCCTATTTAATAAGGCTCAGCCCCTTGACTATCGCGAAGATCAAATCACTCATTTATTTAGGGCAAGGGACTGAGCCAAAGAGCAGATCTAACCTGTTTTGCTAAGTGTGCAGGGACAGGAGATTGAAGAGCGATACAACGTTGTACTCAGTTCATTTTCCACTCTCTTTCTTACTCTCTCGTTCATTTGGATCTCATCTCACCCGTGTCAATCACATTCAAATACAATCACAAACATTGGCATAAAATGTTAAAATCCACTAGTAAGAGCAATATGTACAAAGATAAGGGGGAGGTGGCTCACAAGCTCCTCACTGTCCACCACCACTCTCCCCAGATCCCTCACACCTGTCAGGTGGTGGTGGCATCTCACCACTACCCCCATCGCTCCTAGCACTCACCTCCCCTGCCAGGCATTTCTCCTCCTCCTCATTCCTCTGACAGCCAGAGGAGTCTGCTAGATACTGCCTCACGGAGGCCTCGTCGCCTAGCTAGTACCGCTCACACCGCTCCTGCTCCTGCTCTGGGACTGGCCGATCGCTGTAATCATCTCCTGCAGACTCCGAGCTAGAGTCTGCTGCGCATGCAAGTCAAAGCGAAGTCGTGTCAACTCCGCCTGATCCGCAGCCGGTCCCTGCGTACGCAACCTCTCTAGCTCTGCGGTCATCTCGATCGTCTGGAGGCGTAGCTGATCTCTCTCTGCTGCTATGCTGCCCCTCTCCCTCTCCAGCTCAGCCGCTCGGTCAGTAGCGGTCCTTAGTTCATCCACCTGCAGGAAGTCAATTCAAGGTCAGTGTAAATAAAATCTCAATTTTTAAATCACTGGCACACTTACCCACTCTGCTAATGATGCCTCTGCCTCCTCAGCTCTCCTCACTGCACCGGCCAGTCGGTCTGCTAGATCCGACTGGGAATCCTCTGCTGCTCTGGAAGAGGAGGCACCTCCCTGTGTCCTCCTCGCTCGGTCTATCTCTCTCCACTGCACATTTAACACACGTCAATTTTTTTTCAAATCAACTATGAAATTGGTAAGGTGCTGAAGTCTGAGTAAGTACTTACTAGCTGCTCTACTTCTCTCCGAGCGGCCTCGCAATCCTATGCCACTGAGTAGAGCAGGGCCCAGAGCGAGGCGATCTCTCCAGTCACGTCTACCTACAAAACGTCACAGCTGTCAGCTCAATTCAATCAAAGAACAATTCAAATAATCTGACGTTGTAGATCTTACCTGTCGCCTTGTGCCTCGGTCTCTCGCACCGTACTTCAAGGCAAATGCCTGTAAGTACTCGTCGTCCGAGGTGGCCTCCGACCGGACCCGCTTTCCCTTGCGCTCCCAGTGGCTATCTGCTCGCGGGCCCTCTCACACCAGTCGGTAGTGTCGTGGAGTCCCCGAAACCTCCTACCTGGCCTAGGGGTCCGGTCACGGCTAGGAAACTCCACCACACTCTGACGTAGGCCAAGAGACCTCTGAGTCAGATAGTGGTGAAGAGGTAGCACAAGGTTGAGAGCATGGATCCACACCGTTCTACCGAAGTAGGGGCGGGCCAGCTCCAACCAAGGCTGTCCCTCGTTTGTCTCCCCCAGGTATGGTTGCCACACCACCTGCACATCAAGCACATATCATTAGTCGCCAGGCAATTGAAAGCAGTTGAAAATGCAATTTAATAAAAACACTTACAACTATCTGGGGGTAGGCGTCGATGGCATCCTGGAGGGATGCGAGCTGGTCTCCCAGTGGGTTCATGTCATGGCACGGCACCCAGCGACGGGCGAGGGGCACAGCACCCGGTCGCTCTAGTACTCCCCTCCTCAGGCTAGGGAGGTGGAGGTAGGCTCAGACCTTTAAGAGCATGAAGCTACAATCAGACCACATTTGTAATATCAAGAGGCAGTTTAAGTGAAGGGCAAGTGAAGAAGTGTGTACCTGGAGGAAGGGGTAGAAGCCGCTGATCGCTGTCTGCTGGTCGGAGGAGCCCAAGCTCTCGAACTGATGTGCCAGGAACGCTGCTCCCCACGCATAGTCACCCATCTGGCCTAGATCCTCCAGCAGCGGAAGGAACCGATAGTGGACTGGGTCACCCCTCATGGCAAACAAAAGTCTACCGAAGAGGAGGGTGAGGAAGCGACGCAGATCCAAATCTGCCTGTCGTCCTGGCTCGCTGGCTAGGATCTCCTCGCAGCCTCTCCTCAGCCGCTGCAGCTGCTCATCCACCGACTTTGCTACTCTCCTCCCAGTCTCTAGCAGTCCAAGGCTCTCCTGGAAATCAACTCTAGAGAGGAGGGAAGACCTCTGCCCTATAGTCAAATCTAAGAGCCTATGGGCTAGATCTCGGTAGCAAGGGTAAGTGAACCCGCTCACCGGACGACCATGCACCCTCAGTCCGGTGATCCTGCTCACGTCCTCCAGGTTGGGGATCATATGTCCCCATGGAAACACGAATGCAGTCACCTCCGTGTCCCACCTGCCGCGCAGGGCCTGGGTAAGAGGGGCATCCGCCCTCATCCACTCCGTCCGTAGGATCTCCCCGAACCCCATCTCCTCGATCCTCTCTCTTTGGAATCCCAAGAAGGCAAGAAACACTGCTAAAACTACAATCCAAGAAACCCGGGCCCTCATATCCCCCTGCAAACACAAAACAAGCAGTTAATCAATAAAAGCAGTTAACTTTGAGTTTGTTCAGCTGAGGTTGCGGCGGTTTAGTCCACTGCGACCTTGTCCCATCGTGGCGGTGCGCCGCGACACTGCTGCGATGATCATGTGCGCCACGACCTTGTCGCATCGGACCTTTGCGTCGCACTGTACTGATGCGCCACAACAGTGTTGCGGTCCGTTGATACGTCGCGACTGCTGGTATCGCATCGGGGCGACCCGTCGCGTTCTTAGACGCGACTTTGGCCAGAGTTCCCCTTGTTTGAGGGTGGTTCTCTTGGGCTTTTCACCCTACATTCGGCCCTCTAGGGGCTTCCCCATGCATCCACAATCAAAATTGAAGAGATTAGGGTCGGGGAACTTACCTTTTTCATCGCCCCCTCCCGGGCTGCCGCCTCCGCCTCCACGTTGATCGCCGGGGCCTCCTCCTCCACCATCTCCACTTCCGGCGCCTCTTCAATAGCCGGAGGAGCCTCCTCGCGCCGCCGGGCAGTCCTCGTCGCCGGTTGTTTCCTCCTTTTGTCGCTTGGCGAATCACCGCTGCCACTGCCACCATTGTGTAGGATCGGATATGGGATGGACCAGATCTAGAAGGGGGGGGGGGTTGAATAGATCTAGTACGAATTAATGTGGAAGCTTAACCAATTTGAAAAATACTTTGAATCAGAGATCAATTCAGAGTGACAATTCACTGATATGATGTATGAATGTGTGAATTGAGTGAATAGAGTGTGTGAGTAGATCAATTTGTAGTGTGAGCGAAATCCCTATGCATGCATCTAGCGCAGTATAAAATCAAACCACAATTCAAACCACTTGCACAGAGGATTTTTAGGTGGTTCGAAAATCACACAGTGATTCCTACATCCACCCCTCACACAGTGAGGCTCAACTACTCAACCCGTGTACAACACACACTGGAGCTTGACAACTCCAACACCACTGAGTTAGACAACTCACACACCAACTCTAGAGCACAACTACTCCTGAGAACTGAGCACACTTGCTCTAGCACACACACTAAGAGTTCAAATCAACACAACTGAGCACAAAGGCTCACAAGAAACATGCTAGATCAAGAACAACACAAATCAGATCCTCTAGCAATGATCTGATTCAGAATAAGTTCATTTACAGAGACTCGTGCAACAATTTATGCACAATCTCATGAATGAATCAGAAGAACACTTAAAGAATTGAGGGAATTAGATACAGATCATGTTCTTCAGTAGAAATCCCTTGCAGAAGGCTGAATTGAGGAAATCCTTGTAGCTTTGAGTCACTGGGCGATGCTATGCAACAATTGCCTCTAGATCACCCTTGAATTCTCCTCAATTGATTGCTTCTGCTGGATCTGCTCCTTTGAGAAGTGTTCTCACCTCTTCTTTAGAGATCCACTTTACCTTTTGGTGCTCTCCAAGGATGTAGAAGGGTCACCAAGCACCAAGAGGAGCAGGAGCGGGAGAGTCCTCTTTCTTGCCGCGAAAAAGCCTTTGCAGGAATGCTCTGGAGGAGTTCTGCAGCTTGGGGGGCGATTAGATGGGTATTTATAGACCAACATGGCTAAAAGAACCCCTGGAGTGCGTGGGCACATGATCCAAGGTCAATCCAATTGATCCCTAGAAGGCCACGTGTCCAGGTGGAACTTAAGTTGAAAAATTAGCCGGAGTGTGTCGACACTGTCACTGAGTGTGTCGACACACTGTCCCAATTGCACAAAATAGGTCTTCTGGGAGATGGGTCTAGTTTCGATACACTCAGTGGCTGTGTCGACACACTGTCCCAGTCTGGCAACTCGGTCTTCTGGAGACTGGGTCTAGTGTCGACACTGTCAGGGACTGTGTCGACACAGTGGACCTTGTCTTCATGAAATTGCTTCAGGGATTGATACCCAGTGTCGACACCATCAATGGGTGTGTCAACACTACCATGACAAGAATTATATGTCCCTGAGAATTAAACACATAAACCATTAGTACAAGGGATTATCATGAAGGTATGTGATCTAATGTGTTTGTAAACATGCTTTTTGAGCATTGTTATTATATAAGTGATGTATGTAAAATGTTCCAACCATTAAGCATTAAAATCACAACATGTCATCATCAAAACTATGATGAGAAAAATATTAAATCCACACTCAACCCAACATTCTCTCCCTTTTTGATGATGGCAACATTAAGTCAACATGAAGGTTTGATTTTCAAAGAGATGTGATTTTAAGCCATTCATTCACACAATATCCAAGCACATACATTGAATGACAATGAATTTCAACAACTCCATTGACTTCATCAAATGTCATTGAACAAGATTTATTAACATGTGACAAAATTCACAGTCAAGACACAATGTTATTAACAACCAAGTCTTTTCAAAAATAACCACATGAGCCATACAAACTGTGACATTTACATTCAAAAAGTGTTTACAAACAAATATCCATTCATCCATTCACAAAAAGGAACATTCCTTCTCCCCCTTTGACATCATCAAAATACAATAGCCATCAAGAGGATGGAGCTGGAGGAGGAATAGGAAGTAGAATAGACTCGATGGACTTCAGTCTTGTCTCCATGGCAGGCAGATTGGATCTCAGCTGAGATTGCATAGTTGCCAAACGAGTATGTAGCAGTTCTTCCAATCTCTGAGAATTGTCATACATGTTGGCTTGAAAAGCAGTAAGATCAGCTGACATAGGTTGGGAGGTTGAAGATGAGCTAGCAAAGCCACCATGTCTGTTGAGAGTATGAAGCTCACTCTTGAGAGCAGACATTTCTTGATCAATATGAGCTGACAGGTTCTTCATACCTTCCATGTTATCCACCAGGTGAGCAAAAGATAGTCTGGTCTTAGATATTTGAGTGACAGCTTCCTGACTATTGAAGAGATTTTTCTGAGTGTTTGCAAGAATCCCTTGAAGAACTTTTTCAAGCTTGTCTAGGTGTTCTTTCAACTCAATAGAAGCATCACCTAATGTGCCAATCAGCCTGTTGAATCTCTGGGTTGCATGATCAACTGCCTCTTTTTGCTTAATGAACTGACCATTCTCTGAGTTTTCCAATCTTCGAATGCGAAGTTCAAAGTTTTCTGACATATGTTGGATGGAGGAGGTGATGGTGCCAAACTTGTCTTCCAAGAACGAATATAACTCAGGTGGAACAAAAGGTCCACCAGTGGAAATGGAAGCTGATCCATGGAATTGGGGAAAGAATGAAGGAGGTTCCACATCAGGAATGAGTGGTGATGAGGCATGAAATGTAGGTGACTGAGGGATATCCTGAGGGATTGGGGCTCCAATCTCAGATGGAGGCTGATCCTCTTGAGCATTATGATCCTCTTCAGCAGGAGGAGGGTCCACTTCCTCAGGTGCAGCTGGGGTCTCAATAACTGGACCTCTTCTAACCTGATCACCCTCAATTCTAAAACCCATGAATTTTTGCAAATGCTTCAAGTAGTAAATGTTGGATTTTGGAATTGTCTGAGCTTTCTCATTTGCAAAGGACACACCAAAGTGTTGAAAGACTGCAGTGAGATGAGCAGCATAGGGTAGTGGTCTATGAAGATCCTTCCTTATAGTTTCTGACATGATTTAATACATTATCACATGCAAATTTATCTTGATTTCCTTCTTCAGGCAGTAGATTATAAATCGCTGAATGCCAGTCTCTTCCACCACCCTGTGGTGTGATTATTGTAGTGAGAATGTGATGGATCTGTCTTAAGACAGGTGGGAAGGAGTTGGTGTTAAACCTAGTAACATAGGTCTGCTTGGAATCTGACTCATCAGCAGGGAGTCCAGTAAGTAGAGAATATGCTTCATGCAAATCAAATTCAAAAGCATGATAATCCTCACCCTCATCTGGAACCTTGAACAATGTAGAAGCTAGCTCAATAGATAGCACAAAGGAAACTCCTTTAACCTCAGACTGATATTCCTCTGGCAAGACAGTTAAGTTCTTGTAGAATTCTTGCACTAGTCTAGGGTAAAAGGTCCGAAAGTCAGAAATGAAAGGCAGCCAGCCTTGAAACTTGAAGAGACGAGAGACATCAGGAAATGCAGTGGCAAAGTCTTTATCAGTCAAATCAACAGCCCTGAGCTTGAGAATAGATTTGCCTTCAGAAAGAACCTTGGAGGGTGTACCATCAGACGATTGAGATGATCTAGAAGAAGTGGAGGAGGATGCTTCAGAAGGTTCTGGAGAGGTAGACAAGATCTTCCTCCTAGGATGATGAGACTGCCTCTGAGATGATCCAGGGCTTGAGGAAGGCATCCTACCTTGTTTGGATGGAGTAGGAGAAGGGGAAGACAAACCCTGTTGCCCAGCAGGGTCATGGCGGCGCTTGCTTCGCCTCTCAGTTGGAGGTTCCTCAACAGCAGCCACCCTGGCAGTTGCCCTAGACCTGGCGCCTCAACGAGGGGTTTACTTGGGAGGCATCGTCCAGGCAGAGATGGAAGCAAGAGATAGAGGCAAGAGGATGAGAGGAAGAAGATGGCAGGAAGAAGAGAGGAATCAAGTGTTTCCAAGGGTGGAATGATGGCGGTGAGTCGACCTGGGAAAGAAAAAAAAAGGTTGATAGGGTAAGATGAACCGCGAGAATATCTAACCCTTAAACGATACCGCACAGAAGAAAATATCGCCTGGAACAGTGGCTGTGTCGACACAGGATGAGACTGTGTCGACTTGATCAGGGACTGTGTCGACACATGAAGGGAAGTGTGTCAACCTATCCTGAAGGAAAAGTGATGATATGTGTATAAGGAAAATTTGTAAATGAAATGAAACCTTTAAAATAATGAAAGATGGATAGAATCAACTTGACAAGGATGCTTAAGATGCCAAAGAATTCATTTCTTAACTTTTTACAAAAATCCAAGAGTGACTCAAGTGTTACACATCAACCTACAGGATATGGTCATTAAGTGAGTTGAAACATTGAAATGACAGTTTGAATGATATAGGACATTCAACATAGTCAATAGAAAACTTCCAAATTCTTCAAATCCAAAGAAATAAAAATATCTTTTAGATTGAAATCAGTTGTGATGAGATTAAACAATCTTAAGCAAACTGATGGACGATACAGATGTTTGTTGTGAGTAATTCTCCTTGGTCACATTTTTTTTTGTTTAATCAAACTATCAAATGTAGTAAATCTTGTTCACTCAAGAACTAATGCTTGTTATACACCATAGTCCCTGGTTACTAAAGATTTGCTCATTATCCAGTTTCAAGGTGCAAATGATAACCTTTTGACGTGAAAATATACGTTGATAAGATGCCAATATTTCCAGTTACTCAGTAATCATTAATATTTTCAGAAAATCTTTTGTTTTATTTTTGTGATGAGTTTAACCCCTTTGAACAGAGATAGCAGAAATACCTCATGACATACATGACACTTCATTCATTGTGAAGGTTTGTAGTTTCTCAGCATTTGTGCCATTGCTCTGTTGAATAATAGATTAAGGAGAATATTATAAAATTGAGAGCAATCTTTTCCCACATCAGTTGCAAAAGAGTTGTTCAAAGTCAATACACACATGATCCTTCAATCTTTGAAAGAGATTTGAATTGCTGTAGGATTGTAGAATATGGTTGAGAGTTGACTGTAAAAATGTTGTAGATCAGTCAAAAAGTCATTTTGGAGTTTCTTTAACAAACTGAATAAGCATATCATGAATGGGAGTTGTGATAACTCAAGAAGGAATCCTGAATTTTAAAAAGTGAGTGAAGAATTCTTTAACTCCCCCTGAGTTGTTGATTCCAGAGATCTTTCATCAGAATAAAGAGATTCAAGAATTTTGAAAAATTGAAATGATTCTTTTTGAAGAACAAAGACTCCCCCTCAACAATTGTATATTTGATTCTTGATACTTGGCGGAGACATATACTCTCGCATAGTGAAAGTGTCCAGACAAGCAGAACTTGTCCTTCTTCAAATCACCATTTGATATACCAAGAATGTCAATACAATGTGAGATTGAAGAATTTATTTGACAAAAAGAAATAGAATTGGCTTATGAGAGATTTGTACATCATGAATCAAGGAAACAAATAAGAAGAAGGGAATATTTACAAGATGAAGCAATGACTCATGAATCAAGGAAACAAATAAGAAATATTTACAAGATGAAGCAATGACTCCCCTAAGAAATTGCCTAAACACTCAACCCAAATAAAGAGAGGTCAAGAAGATTGTGGACATTTACATAACCCAAGCTCTCTCCTTAAGGATGAAAATCTGCTGTCAGGAAGAGGTTTAGTGAAGATGTCAGCAATTTGTTTTTCAGTTTCAATGAAAAGTAGTTCAAAGGATTTCTTGGCTACCTCATCCCTTAAGAAATGATGCATTGTTTCAATGTGTTTTGTGCGAGAGTGCTGAATTGTGTTTTTAGACAGATTTATGGCACTTGTGTTATCACAAAGAATGTGAATGCAACCTAACTCATGGTTATAATCTAGGAGCTGATGTTTCACCCAAAGAATTTGGGTGTCACAACGACCAGCTGCAACATACTCAGCCTCTACAGTGGATAGAGCAACTGAGTGTTGCTTTTTGGAACCCTAAGAGATTAGACATCCACCTAGATATAAACACAGGCCACTTGTACTCTTTCTATCAAGCTCATAACCCACATAGTCAGCATCACAATAGGCAATCAAATCTAATTCACAACCAGCAGGATACCAAATGCCAAGTTCACATGTTCCAACAAGATATTGGAAAATTCTTTTAACAGCAAGCATGTGACTTTCTTTAGGATTAGCTTGAAACCTTGCACACAAGCATACACTAAATTGAATATCAGGTCTAGAAGTAGTGAGATAGAGTAGAGATCCAATCATACCTCTGTATGTCTTTGGGTCTACTGACTTACCAAGTGAATCTTCTTCTAGTTTTACATTCACTACAATTGGTGTGCTTGAGGTTTTGGAAGTCAAACCTTTTCAGAAGTTCTTTGACATAATTTGTTTGGCTTATGAAGATCCCCTCACTGGTTTGGTTAACCTGCAGTCCCAAGAAAAATTGTAAGTCACCTATCAAGCTCATTTCAAATTCAGTTTTCATTTGATTAGCAAATTCAGTGCACAGACTTTTATTTGTGGATCCAAAAATTATGTCATCAACATAAATTTAGACAACAATTATTTGTTTATTTACATTTTTTGTGAAGAAGGTTTGATCAACCTTACCTCCAGAGTATCTTTTCTCCAACAAGAAAGAGCTCAAACGGTCATACCAAGCTCTCGGAGCTTGCTTAAGACCATAAAGAGCTTTATGAAGTTTGAAGACATGATCAGGAAATTTTTCATTTTCAAAGCCTGGAGGTTGTTCTACAAAAACATTTTCTTTGATGTATCCATTTAAAAAGGCACTTTTGATATCCATTTGATAAACTTTAAATTTCAAAGATGATGCAAAAGTAAGAAATATCCTCACAGCTTCTAGTCTAGCTACAGGGGCATAAGACTCTTCAAAATCAATTCCAAACTCTTGATTATACCCCTTGGCAACTAGTCTAGCTTTATTCCTTACAACCTGACCATTTTCATTCAGTTTATTCCTAAATACCCATCTAGTGCCAATGACAGATTGGTCACTAGGTCTAGGTACTAATTCCCACACTTGATTTCTGTCAAATTGATGAAGTTCATCAGGCATTGCATTGATCCAATCTGCACTCATTAGAGCTTCATCAATTGAATTTGGTTCAATTTGGGAGATTAGTGCTAGAGGGTCTTCATGGATTACATTCAAAAAGGATGATCTTGTTCTCACTCTATCATGCACATTGCCAACCACATTCTCAATTGGGTGATCTCTCAAAAATCTGTGTTCAGAAATTACCTCTTGAGGTGCATTTAAGTTTGGAACAATATTACCTGATCCACTTGGGGTAGGTGAGTAATTGTTCAGGTTTTCACATAAGTCTTCATTCTCCTCAACAGTTGGTGAAGAATCAACAATGAAGTCATCCTCTTCATTATCTTGAGAGTCCCTGCAAGATTTAGAATAGTGAGTTGAAAAGGAATTTTCATCAAAGACTACATGTGGAGATTCTTCCACAGTTTTATTTTTGAGAGTGTAGACTCTAAAAGCTCTTGAGATTTCAGAATAACTAAGAAAGATGGCTTCATGACTTTTAGCATCAAATTTGTCAAGGTTTTCTTTGTTGTTATTATGTACAAAACATTTGCATCCAAAGACTTTAAAATAAGAAAGAGTTGGCTTTTTGTTTTTCAACAGTTCATAAGGGGTTTTTCTGATTTTTGGTTTGACCAATGCTCTGTTGAGAATATAATTTGCCGTATTTACAGCTTCAGCCCAGAAGGATTTGGGCAATTTACTTTCCAAGAGCATGGATCTAGCCATTTCCACAAGAGTTCTGTTTTTCTTTCCACAACTCCATTTTGTTCTGGAGTTCTTGGAGAAGAGAATTTGTGAAAAATGTTTAGTTCAGCACACAAATCAGAAAAGGCTTTATTTGCAAATTCTCCCCCATGATCAGTCAAAATGGATTTTATTTTTTGTGAAAAACCTATTAAGGCAGTGGTACAGAAATTCCTGAATTCTAGACAAGCATCACTCTTGTGGAATAAGAAAATAACCCATGTGAATCTAGTAAAATCATCAATGATGACAAACCCATATCTTTTGCCACTAAGATTGAGAATTCTTGTTGGCCCAAAAAGGTCCATATGAAGTAATTCTATTGGCTTAGATGTGAGTACATCATTGAAAGTTTTAAAAGATTTTCTGGTTTGTTTTCCTTGGGCACAAATCCCACAAAGTTGATTTTCTATGTTTGGAAAAGATTCAGGAAGTCCTTTTACCAAATTTAGCCTTAAGAGTTTGTTTATTTTGTTGAAACTTGCATGACCAAGTCTTTTGTGCCATGTCCATGCAATTTCATCTTTATTTGCAACTAAACAAATGTTTTCAGCAAATTTTTTATCAAGGTTGATCATGTAGACATTATTCTCTCTCTTTCCAAAGAATTTTATCATGTCAGTTGAGGAGTTAATTATTTTGCAAAAATCTGATTCAAACACAACTTTGTGACCTTTGTCACACAGTTGGCTAATGCTCAACAAGTTATAGTTCAGACCATCAACTAACAAAACATTTTCAATTGAGTTTGAGGAAGATTTACCAACCTTTCCAGATCCAATGATTTTCCCTTTATTTTTACCTCCAAATGTGACAGATCCTCCCTCCTTTTCAATCAGAAATGAGAACTTTGTTTTGTCTCCTGTCATGTGTCGTGAACACCCACTATCAAGAAACCAAACATTGGAGTTGGGTGCACGACCTTCCTGTAAAATTCAAATCAGAGAAGAGAAGATTTTTGTACCCAAACATTGTTGGGACCATCAGTTTGTTGGAACATGGACAATAGATCTTTTCTAATCCAAATTTGATTTGTTTTTTGCATTTGTTTTGTTTCAGAGGTGATTTTTATCTTTTTCAATTTAACATTTTCTTTTGGAATGAAAATGCCTGTGTTCTTTCTTTCATGAGCATGGAGGTTATGCATTTAGGCATGATCATTCATGTGTAGAGGTCCAAGACAAGGATATTGTTGGTACATTGGGAAATTTGGATAAAAGAATTGAGAGTGGTACCAAAAAGGATTGTAATACCATTGGTTCCAAGAATTGATCCAATCAGTTTGAGGTGTTGTTTTGGATGTCCAAAATCTATCATGAAGGTTTCCTTTTGTGTTTTTGTTATTTTTCAAGTTTTTATTTGATTTTTTGTTTGACTGATTGTTGGCCTTTAAACTTGGGCAGGTCGACCTGTTTTTGACTGGTGTCGACTTAGCAGTCATAGTTTTTATTTTTTGGTTGACTGGTGTTGACCTATTTAGTTTCTTTTTGTTCAGATTCTTCAAAGTTTTGGATGTGTTGCTTGACACTTGCTTGTTTTTGTTGTTCTCAGGATTAGGACTTTTAACAAATTTTATCAAGGGAGGTTTTTCCCTCATTTCACCAGATTTGTCTTTCTTGGATTTTTGTGTGGTAAATCCTAGTCCATGTTTCACAGATTTCATTCTTGCTCCTAACTAAGCATCAATATTGTCTTTTCCTTTTATAAAAGTTTCAATGACTTGTTCTTTTTCTTTCAGCAGATTTTCTAAACTGTTAATTTCATCAACAGCTTGTTCTTTTTCCTTTTGTTGCAATTCCAATTTTTCAGAAAGTTTTTTAAAATCATCATTGGCCTTTTGAGATGCAAGTTTGAGCTCATCAATTTCATTTAAAAGGTTTTCCTTTTCTTCATTAAGTTCAGATAGTTCATTTTCCAGTTCAAAAATTCTTCTGTTTGAGGAATTGTTATGCAAGAGATTTTCAATTTTCTTCTTCAGATGCTTATTCTATTTTCTTGTTTCAGAATATTTTTCAACCAATTCAACATAAGCATCTTTCCAGTCATCAATGGTATATTCTTCAAAAGAAGTACTTACCTTTCCATCAGTGCTGTTAGCCATGAAGCATATTTCCTCAATTCCAAAACTTGAGGTCTTCTCATCTTCATCCTCACTTGGATCATCATATGAACAAGTTGCTACCATGGCTTTAGGATTCTTCATTTTCTTGATCTTCTTGTACTTATCCTTTTTATTCTCAGGACATTCTCCTTTCATGTGTCCTGGTTTGTTGCACCTGTAGCAGATAATAACTTCATCAGTTCTTTGATTTCTATTTGAATTGACATTTGAAAAAGAAGTAAATTTTTTGCCAGATGGAAATTTCTTATTCCCAGTGAATTTTCCTTTTCTTGATTTTAGAAATTTTCTAAATTGCCTAGTCATGAGGGCAAGTTCATCCTCATTTGATTCAGACTCTTCAGAACTTGATTTCTCTTGATTTTTGTCCTTGTTACTTGATGAGGCTTTAAGTGCTACTGGTTTGGTCTTGATTATATGCTCTTCATTTCTTTTCAAGTTTATTTCATATGTCATTAAAGATCCTATGAGTTCATCCAAAGAGATTTTGGATAAATCTTTAGAATCTTCAATAACAGTGGCCTTAGTGTGCCAGATAGATGAAAGAGAGCTCAAGATCTTTCTTACCAAATCAGCATCAGTGTAGTCTTTAACTAGAGCTTTCAGTCCATTGACAATTATCATAAACCTGGCAAACATTTCATAAATTGATTCATCAGATTTCATCATGAATAATTCATATTCAGAAACAAGTATGTTTTCTTTGGTTTCCTTAACTTGGGATGTTCCTTCATACAATAATTCAAGTTTATCCCACATCCCTTTAGCAGATTTACACATGGATATTCTTGAATATTCTTTAGGATGGACTGCACACTGAAGCATGTTCATGGCACTGTAGTTAAGGGTGGCCCTCCTAATTTGTTCTCTAGTCCAGGTTTCCTCTTCTCCCTAGTTTTCATAAGGACCTACCTCAACTACCCTCAAGATTTCATAATTCTGGGCTCTAAGAAAGACTTGCATGCGATTTTTCCAATAAGAATAATCAGTCCCATTAAAAAATAGTGTCCTATTGATGGAATGGTCTTCAGCAATAAAGCCTCGAGAATCCATTAAGCAAGGTGAAATGCAGTGATAGAAACAATCAAACAATTCAAGCAAGTGGAACACAGAGATCAGACAGAAACACTCAAATCAGATCAGATACAGACATGAACCCGCTCTGATACCAATTGTAGGATCGGATATGGGATGGACCAGATCTAGAAGGAGGGGGGGGGGGGGTTGAATAGATCTAGTACCAATTAATGCGGAAGCTTAACCAATTTGAAAAATACTTTGAATCGGAGATCAATTCAGAGTGACAATTCACTGATATGATGTATGAATGTGTGAATTGAGTGAATAGAGTGTGTGAGTAGATCAATTTGTAGTGGGAGCGAAATCCCTATGCATGCATCTAGCGCAGTATAAAATCAAACCACAATTCAAACCACTTGCACGGAGGATTTTTAGGTGGTTCGAAAATCACACAGTGATTCCTACATCCACCCCTCACACAGTGAGGCTCCACTACTCAACTCGAGTACAACACACACTGGAGCTTGACAACTCCAACACCACTGAGTTAGACAACTCACACACCAACTCTAGAGCATAACTACTCCAGAGAACTGAGCACACTTTCTCAAGCGCACACACTAAGAGTTCAACTCAACACAACTGAGCACAAATGCTCACAAGAAACATGCTAGATCAAGAACAACACAAATCAGATCCTCTAGCAATGATCTGATTCAGAATAAGTTCATTCACTGAGACTCGTGCAACAATTTATGCACAATCTCATGAACGAATCAGAAGAACACTTAAAGAATTGAGGGAATTAGATACAGATCATGTTCTTTAGTAGAAATCCCTTGCAGAAGGCTGAATTGAGGAAATCCTTGTAGCTTTGAGTCACTGGGCGATGCTCTGCAACAATTGCCTCTAGATCACCCTTGAATTCTCCTCAATTGATTGCTTCTGCTGGATCTGCTCCTTTGAGAAGTGTTCTCACCTCTTCTTCAGAGATCCACTTCACCTTCTGGTGCTCTCCAAGGATGTAGAAGGGTCACCAAGCAGCAAGAGGAGCAGGAGCGAGAGAGTCCTCTTTCTTGCCGCCAAAAAGCCTTTACAGGAATGCTCTGGAGGAGTTCTGCAGCTTGGGGGCCAATTAAATGGGTATTTATAGCCCAACATGGCCAAAAGAACCCTTGGAGTGCATGGGCACATGATCCAAGGTCAATCCAATTGATCCCTAGAAGGCCACATGTCCAGGTGGAACTTAAGTTGAAAAATTAGCCGGAGTGTGTTGACACTGTCACTAAGTGTTTTGACACACTGTCCCAATTGCACAAAACAGGTCTTTTGGGAGATGGCTCTAGTGTCGACACACTCAGTGGCTATGTCGACACACTGTCCCAGTCTGGCAACTGGGTCTTTTGGAGACTGGGTGTAGTGTCGACACTGTCAGGGACTGTGTCGACACACTGAACCTTGTCTTCATGAAATTGCTTCAGGGATTGATGCCAGTGTCGACACCATCAATGGGTGTGTCGACACTACCATGACAAGAATTATATGTCCCTAAGAATTAAACACATAAAGCATTAGTACAAGGGATTATCATGAAGGTATGTGATCTAATGTGTTTGGAAACATGCTTTTTGAGCATTGTTATTATATAAGTGATGTATGTAAAATGTTCCAACCATTAAGCATTAAAATCACAACATGTCATCATCAAAACTATGAGGAGAAAATTATTAAATCCACACTCAACCCAACACGTTGCTACCTCCCTCCATCACTAGCACCTTGAGAGAGTGAGGAAGAAAGAGAGAAAGAGAAAGAGGAAGAGAGTGCAGAGAGGTAGGGGATCGCCCGGGGAGAAATCGTCGGAGCAAGAGGTTTGAACGCACAAAGGGGGGAAGAGGAAAGGCTTTTGCATTTTTGAATCGCCGGTTGGTGTCGCGGCGCTCACAGGTGTCGCGTTCTTATCGCGACGGCTAGGTCGGCCGTGACCTTGTCACGACCGCCCGCCCCATCGCTACCTTAAGGCGACCTCTGTAGAGGACGCGACTTTGACAGTGCGCACAAATTGAACAAAAGTCAAATTTTCACTATGTCAAATAATCAAATACATTGTCTAATTCCCCCTACAATCAATCAATGCTCTTTTCCGCCTTAACTACCACCTGATACAATGTCTGTCCATCTAAGCTATCAAGTCGCTAGTGCAACAGGATGAATCCGCTCTAGCATCTCGAGGTACTCTCGGATCACATCCTCGTCCTTGCCCACTTCTGCCGTGATGATGCTCGTGGCACACACCTCCCAGTGGACGATGGCGCTCCACACGTCCCGTTCATCCTGCTCATCTCCCTCTTCCTCACTTGAATAGGCGGGTAGTGTGAAAGTGTAACGACCCTCTTCATACTGGTACGATTATACCAATCCCCATCGGTATAAAGGGCGTCGTCACAGTGGGACATGTACCCAACACTAGTCAATAGGTTGATATGTACCTGGATAGCAATAGAGTACAACGGAATAAAATAAATAACTCAACTTTTAATCCATCACCAACACACATTCCACAATCTAAATAGCGAAAAAGAAAGACAATGTCCACATTACTACAAGATAAAAGAACTACATTGTCCAAATATTGTCCATACAATATTTCTTTTCATACTCTGAGAAAAGAAAAGTACAACTAGTCGCGGCTCCACAAAACAATCTTCTAATTGGCGCTCCTCACTAAGCTTCCTTCTAGTGCATGATACCTGTCAACCTGTACGCCGAAACAAGGTTGAGTCCAAAGACTCAGCAAGCAAACCAAAGTCTTAAACTTAAACATGTCACTCTCACAATAAGGCATTAACATTAAAGAGATGCACACTATCATCAAATCACGAAGCTACTCATGGTCCTTACTCTTAACTAGCAATACGTATTATATTCACATGAGCATGCTTTAGTCTATCATATTTCTATTCTAAATCATGAGCATTACATCATACACATGTACACATTTCATACACCTAACGTATAGCATGGTTCGTCCACACATTATTTCATTCCATAGATATCTCTACCACTAAAGCATAAAATTGAGCATAAGGAAAAGAACAAGCTAGCACGATGACTACTTTCTTTTCACATGCCCTTTTCGTATTTATTTATACAATTTACTTGCTGTTTTAACATAATAAAATCACATGCACATACCTTCACATTTTATAGAATGACTTGAAGGTTAAAACATGGTGAAACCATTTAGCAATCAATAAGCACTTAAGTATGAAACTTTTATACTAATTGAGCATTTCAACTAGCATGGAATCCAAATATTATTCATGCATTTACCATGTTCATAATCACACTTTATTTGGTTCTTGTATGCATTTCATTCAATTACATGGATCTATAATTATTCACATATTATCTTATCCCTTAGATAAGTCTACATGTTCATTTTTTTGTGTTGCGTAATAATCATGGTTGTCTATGTTTACTCACATACACCATTACATGACGAATGTTAAACTACATGATATGATACTAAGCATGGCATTTCGATTGAGATATTAACATATCGAAAACATAAACATGGCTGCTAGTAAACTAGTTTTCACATGCAAGCACACTATCACTTCATACATTTTAAGGTTGCTGTTATAACATTATTTCACATTAACATATCATGGATCACAATTTCACAATCTAACACATTTGTTTCACATGTTTGCACAATTTCTCATTTGCATTAACTCTCCCTCACGTCTCATTTCACATAATTATCATATCATTTACTCTTGTTTTGCTTATCACATATGATATCATTTGCACTTACCATGTGCCACATTCACATATCATTTCACACTTTATTCATATTTCATTTCTTAAACAAATTGCCATGACACATAGTCCTAACTACCAGTAGAGGACACTAACAAATATCTCATTCTCATAACTCTTTTCACAACGCATAACACATAGCACAACTCATAATCACATACCCACCACTTAGGCAATACAGTGGTGAATCTTGGTAACTGCGCAGACCGGGAGAAGCCCTCTCCACCCTATCCAGTGGTACTTGTCCACCTCCGGGATTTCCCTAATGCCTTTAGGACGAACTTTTCACACATAGAGCTTTCCATAGGGACTTTTCTATGTACAACACTCGAGGCCCCTAGGGTAGCAGTGTCATTTCGGCCCAATTATTACACATTACATTCACTTTATCGCATTTTCACACATTATTCACATGTTTTACTCATTCTGTTGAATCATTTTATATGTTACATCCATAAATTCCACATGTCTCAGTTAACCCTAACATGGTACTACTGTTAACAAAAAAATCAAACATTCAGTACCTCACACTAATCAGGTTGAAACATACATAATCAACCATGTTCATATTAGCATGCGTTGAACACTCGTTTTCGCATGGAAATTTCATAGAGCACTCTACAGTTATCCAAATAACATGAGAATTTAACCACAGACTAATTTAAGGTTTATGATCACACATGCAAATTTTCATATTTTTTTGAATCATATTACATTTACAGAAATTAAAACATTCAATCTCATGCCATTTATAATTTAATTTATCATGGAACATAACATGAATGTTCGAATTAACTATTCACAGGTCTATACCTATCATTCATAATGTCACAAAAATTTTCCCCGAAATTTTTACACAACATGCAAATTTTCCGGAGTTTTAAACCAATCTAGGCATGCTCTCTATTTTCTGCTACAAAATTATAACCAGTTTCATATTCATGGGAAAATTATCAAATTTTTGGGACATGGACTGACATGCATTTACATCATCTAGAATTTTTATGGAAGTCTAATTACCCATGGATCATGCAAATAGTAAGCTACCATACCCATGATCTTCATTTCACATGCATTTCACATAATTCTAACAATTTAGATAAATCACAGAAAAGTATAAAAATCTCTCAAACACATTCCATTAACCATATTACATAACATATAGTGTTTACAATATATCCTCATGCGAAACACATCGGAAATTTATCATATAGGAGGAGAGAACAGCTCACTGTTCTGTCCTGAGGAACTTAACGGCATAGTCTGGCCGTTTAAAGGAGATTAACGGCCATATCGATGGCCGCTAATAGAAGAACTTGGCGACAAGTGACATTGACGTCGAGTTCCTGTCTGTGCAAACACAGACCGAGCTCCAGGGATTTGGTGAATGTGGGGTTCCAGGACTCGAGGAAAAATCCGTAAAAATACTAAGACTCAAGGGGACATGTATAGGATCAAGATCTAGGTTTACTTGCCTTTCTAAAAATTCTACAAAGATAGGAATATGTTGATGAAGCCCTTCTCGGCCTTGCCAAAAGGTGCTCAGAAACTCCTTCGATCCTCTTCCCCTGTCGATGTAGATGGCACCTCGGGGTTGGGATCTCTTCTTGGATGCATGGGCTGTCCTCCAGATGTTGTAACTCCTTGGTTTGCACCTCCAGTCGACGGATCAAAGGCCACCAACTTCAGGTCTTCTCTTGTTCTCCCATAGCTAGGGTTTTCTTCTCTCCTCTTTGCAAAGAGCCAAAGAGAGCCCTTGGGGTTGCAAGGAGTGGTTGGTTTATAGGAGAGAGGCCTCTCCTATCACGTAGATGGTGATGTGAGGGCTTCACAGCCGTTGGGGACAGCTCCCCAATGGCTGGGGTTGCTTGTCCCCAGAATTCCGGGTCTGCTGCGCATGCAGGTCTGAGAAGTAAACGTCCACCTATATAGACGGCTACTTAGGGCTTGGCGTCTATCGATGTGGATGCCGACACCTCATGGGCGTCCATCCATGTTGACGCCAATTGGCCCTTCGACCAAAACTTAAAATCTTGTAGAAACCATGCTTAATCCATACATACATGTACACGAAACCTATGTAGTATAATGTATACACCACTATACCATGTAGTCATCCAATATTTACTACTAATCCTACACATACATATGTAGGTACATCAAGATAATAACACGTACATGAATATCTACATACGCATTCAATGTATATATATATATATATATATATATACACACACACAACATGACTCAACACATAAAGAACTGTATTTACACTACGTATATACATACACTGTGTAGGGTATAACATGTATATTACTACACCATGCAATCAATAACATTTATACCTAGGCATACACATGCATACAGAAGTACACTAAGATAAGATGTACGTAGATATCCACCTATGCGCACATGATGTTTTACATAAGCGTGACTCAACACATGGCAAATTAAAATGACAAGAATTGCGAGAGCCTCGCAATCATTAGGAGGTAATATGAATTAAGTTAGTTAGGAATAATCTATTCCACAAAGTAGTTCTTGCACGCACACACCTGATTTGACATATAATATATATAGTATACACACACAGGTGTAGCATGCTTATGTACATTATGTATGAAATAGATAGATACCACATGCACACCGGTAACTAGATTAAACTTGCACAACATTACTTAAGTACTATATGCATGGGATGCTTAATACACACAATATGCACAATTTAGCTAATTGCCTATTCTCACCTAAATATCATAAAATACATGCATGTTATTCATGAGGAATATAGAATTACAATACACACTACCAAATACACCTACCATACTTGCTACAATCAAATGCGCATACATAAACGATAAGTGAATAAAATTCAAGGCATAACACTCTCCCCCTCTTGAAAAATATCTTCGTCCTCGAAGATCGCATCGAGTACCTGTGGTGACGTCGCCGAGGTCATCACCAGCTACTCCTTGCTCCTTTATTGCCGTCGATGAAGCACCTCGTGGAGCAAACTTTGTCTTCAGATTCGGACACTCCTTAAGCCGATGCTCCTTGCTACCGCATTTAAGACACCTTCCTTCCTTTCTCCAACATGCGTTCCCGCCATGACGCTTTCCGCACTGGATGCACTCGGGTTTCTCGCTAATTGAGGTCACAGTCGATTGCTGACTTTCCACGAGTTTCTCCTTCTTCTTATCTTGCCTTTGGAATGGCTTGGCCACATCCTCCTTTGGAGTTGTCTCCCCCTCTTGGAGAGGTCCCGCTCTACTTTCTTGCTTGGTTGCCACTCTTAGAATTTCTTCCAAGGTATTTAAATCAAGCTCCAGAAGCTTCGCTTTCACTGAGGGTTTAAGCCCTTTCATGAACTTCTTCAACTTGCGGTTCTGCTCATACCTCCCAGACTGAGCACTACGTCTACCATGTCCAGTCATATTCTGCAAAATAAGTAACTCAGTTAGAACCTAGGTTACAATATTCTAACTATTCTCCTTACTATCTTCCATCTATTATTAGTAAATTCTACATATATGGACAATTCCCTATGAAGACTTTGCAATATTGTGACGGTGATGGTCTATCCACGTACAGTCTCAACCTTGGGGCTCTGATACCAATCTCTGTAACGACCCTCTTCATACCGGTACGATTATACCAATCTCCATCGGTATAAAGGGCGTCGTCACAGTGGGACATGTACCCAACACTAGTCAATAGGTTGATATGTATCTGGATAGAAATAGAGTACAACGGAATAAAATAAATAACTCAACTTTTAATCCATTACCAACACACATTCCACAATCTAAATAGCGAAAACGAAAGACAATGTCCACATTACTACAAGATAAAAGAACTACATTGTCCAAATATTGTCCATATAATATTTCTTTTCATACTCTGAGAAAAGAAAAGTACAACTAGTCGCGGCTCCACAAAACAGTCTTCTAATTGGCGCTCCTCACTAAGCTTCCTTCTAGTGCATGATACCTGTCAACCTGTACGCCGAAACAAGGGTGAGTCCAAAGACTCAGCAAGCAAACCAAAGTCTTAAACTTAAACATGTCACTCTCACAATAAGGCATTAACATTAAAGAGTGCACACTATCATCAAATCACGAAGCTACTCATGGTCCTTACACTTAACTAGCAATACGTATTATATTCACATGAGCATGCTTTAGTCTATCATATTTCTATTCTAAATCATGAGCATTACTTCATACACATGTACACATTTCATACACCTAACGTATAGCATGGTTCGTCTACACATTATTTCATTCCATAGATATCTCTACCACTAAAGCATAAAATTGAGCATAAGGAAAAAGAACAAGCTAGCACGATGACTACTTTCTTTTCACATGCCCTTTTCGTATTTATTTATACAATTTACTTGCTGTTTTAACATAATAAAATCACATGCACATAGCTTCACATTTTATAGCATGACTTGAAGGTTAAAACATGGTGAAACCATTTAGCAATCAATAAGCACTTAAGTATGAAACTTTTATACTAATTGAGCATTTCAACTAGCATGGAATCCAAATATTATTCATGCATTTACCATGTTCATAATCACACTTTATTTGGTTCTTGTATGCATTTCATTCAATTACATGGATCTATAATTATTCACATATTATCTTATCCCTTAGCTAAGTCTACATGTTCATTTTTTTGTGTTGCGTAAGTTTACTCACATACACCATTACATGACGAATGTTAAACTACATGATATGATACTAAGCATGGCATTTCGATTGAGATATTAACATATGGAAAACATAAACATGGCATGCTAGTAAGCTAGTTTTCACATGCAAGCACACTATCACTTCATACACTTTAAGGTTGCTGTTATAACATTATTTCACATTAACATATCATGGATCACAATTTCACAATCTAACACATTTGTTTCACATGTTTGCACAATTTCTCATTTGCATTAACTCTCCCTCACGTCTCATTTCACATAATTATCATATCATTTACTCTTGTTTTGCTTATCACATATGATATCATTTGCACTTACCATGTGCCACATTCACATATCATTTCACACTTTATTCATATTTCATTTCTTAAACAAATTGCCATGACACATAGTCCTAACTACCAGTAGAGGACACTAACAAATATCTCATTCTCATAACTCTTTTAACAACGCATAACACATAGCACAACTCATAATCACATACCCACCACCTAGGCAATACAGTGGTGAATCTTGGTAACTGCGCAGACCGGGAGAAGCCCTCTCCACCCTATCCAGTGGTACTTGTCCACCTCCGGGATTTCCCTAATGCCTTTAGGACGAACTTTTCACACATAGAGATTTCCATAAGGACTTTTCTATGTACAACTCTCGAGGCCCCTAGGGTAGCAGTGTCATTTCGGCCCAATTATTACACATTACATTCACTTTATCGCATTTTCACACATTATTCACATGTTTTACTCATTCTGTTGAATCATTTTATATGTTACATCCATAAATTCCACATGTCTCAGTTAACCCTAACATGGTACTGCTGTTAACAAAAAAATCAAACATTCAGTACCTCACACTAATCAGGTTGAAACATACATAATCAACCATGTTCATATTAGCATGCGTTGAACACTCGTTTTCGCATGGAAATTTCATAGAGCACTCTACAGTTATCCAAATAACATGAGAATTTAACCACAGACTAATTTAAGGTTTATGATCACACATGCAAATTTTCATATTTTTTTGAATCATATTACATTTACAGAAATTAAAACATTCAATCTCATGCCATTTATAATTTAATTTATCATGGAACATAACATGAATGTTCGAATTAACTATTCACAGGTCTATACCTATCATTCATAATGTCACGAAAATTTTCCCCGAAAGTTTTACACAACATGCAAATTTTCCGGAGTTTTAAACCAATCTAGGAATGCTCTCTATTTTCTGCTACAAAATTATAACCAGTTTCATATTCATGGGAAAATTCCCAATTTTTTGGGACATGGACTGACATGTATTTACATCATCTGGAAATTTTATGGAAGTCTAATTACCCATGGATCATGCAAACAGTAAGCTACCATACCCATGATCTTCATTTCACATGCATTTCACATAATTCTAACAATTTAGATAAATCACAGAAAAGTATAAAAATCTCTCAAACACATTCCATTAACCATATTACATAACATATAGTGTTTACAATATATCCTCATGCGAAACACATCGGAAATTTATCATATAGGAGGAGAGAACAGCTCACTGTTCTGTCCTGAGGAACTTAACGGCATAGTCTGGCCGTTTAAAGGAGATTAACGGCCATATCGATGGCCGCTAATAGAAGAACTTGGCGGCAAGTGACATTGACGTCGAGTTCCTGTCTGTGCAAACACAGACCGAGCTCCAGGGATTTGGTGAATGTGGGGTTCCAGGACTCGAGGAAAAATCCGTAAAAATACTAAGACTCAAGGGGACATGTATATGATCAAGATCTAGGTTTACTTGCCTTTCTAAAATTCTACAAAGATCAAAATATGTTGATGAAGCACTTCTCGGCCTTGCCAAAAGGTGCTCAGAAACTCCTTCGATCCTCTTCCCCTGTCGATGTAGATGGCACCTCGGGGTTGGGATCTCTTCTTGGATGCATGGGCTGTCCTCCAGACATTGTAACTCCTTGGTTTGCACCTCCAGTCGACGGATCAAAGGCCACCAACTTCAGGTCTTCTCTTGTTCTCCCATAGCTAGGGTTTTCTTCTCTCCTCTTTGCAAAGAACCAAAGAGAGCCCTTGGGGATGCAAGGAGTGGTTGGTTTATAGGAGAGAGGCCTCTCCTATCACGCAGATGGTGATGTGAGGGCTTCACAGCCATTGGGGACAGCTCCCCAATGGCTGGGGTTGCTTGTCCCCAGAATTTCGGGTCTGCTGCGCATGCAGGTCAGAGAAGTAAACGTCCACCTATATGGACGGCTACTTAGGGCTTGGCGTCCATCGATATGGACGCCGACACCTCATGGGCGTCCATCCATATTGACGCCAATTGGCCCTTCGGCCAAACTTAAAATCATGCAGAAACCATGCTTAATCCATACGTACATGTACACGAAACCTATGTAGTATAATGTATACACCAATATACCATGTAGTCATCCAATATTTACTACTAATCCTACACATACATATGTAGGTACATCAAGATAATAACACGTACATGAATATCTACATACGCATTCAATGTATATATATATATACACACAACATGACTCAACACATAAAGAACTGTATTTACACTACGTATATACATACAATGTATAGGGTATAACATGTATATTACTACACCATGCAATCAATAACATTTATACCTAGGCATACACATGCATACAGAAGTACACTAAGATAAAATGTACGTAGATATCCACCTATGCGCACATGATGTTTTACATAAGCGTGACTCAACACATGGCTAAATAAAATGACAAGAATTGCGAGAGCCTCACAATCATTAGGAGGTAATATGAATTAAGTTAGCTAGGAATAATCTATTCCACAAAGTAGTTCTTGCACGCACACACCTGATTTGACATATAATATATATAGTATACACACACGGGTGTAGCATACTTATGTACATTATGCATGAAATAGATAGATACCACATTCACACCGGTAACTAGATTAAACTTGCAAACATTACTTAAGTACTATATGCATGGGATGCTTAATACACACAATATGCACAATTTAGCTAATTGCCTATTCTCACCTAAATATCATAAAATACATGCATGTTATTCATGAGGAATATAGAATTACAATACACACTACAAAATACACCTACCATACTTGCTACAATGAAATGCGCATACATAAACGATAAGTGAATAAAATTCTGGGCATAACAGAAAGATAGGGGACCACTGTGCGGACTGCTCCACACTGTAGATAGCAACGGTCTGGGTTGTAGAGGGTCAGCGCCTCGTTGCCCAGAAGTCGTAGCGCCAGTCCGGGGCGCTGCGGTAGGTAGACCGTCCTGTTGTGAACGAAGCGTGGGTGCATGTCAAACTCCGCCACTGTCATGTTCTTAAGATAATCGCGCCAAGCCTTCAATCCTTTCACTTGGGCTGTCTTGCACCATGCCTAGGGAGTCATGTAGATAGGCACG